>OMNN01087487.1:0-12092 GCA_900302755.1 Chromis chromis
TTCTGCAATAACTTGATGGGAAAGTCAGACATTTGTTGTCCCAAGAGCTTAATGTTGATTCCCTGACTTTTCCTCCGGTGCCAGCATGAGGTTCACAGTGATGGTTTTAATATCAAAACAACCATTGAATAGATTGCCACAAAATCTGGTCCACCTCTGGATGAAGTCTAATATCTCTGGTAAAGCCTCAACTTTTAATCTAATGCTGTCATTTCTTCAAATCTTTCTTTATCCACCACATTGATCCATCCATCCATTTTATTCCACTTATCCAGTTTTGGGTCATGGTGGCAGCAGGGTATTCAGAAGTCCCTCTCCCCAGCAACATTTTCCACTTCTTCGTGGGGGATCCTGAGGCCTTCTAAGGCCAGATAAGATATGTAAACCCTCCAGTGAGTTCTGGATCTACACCAAGGTCTCCTTCTAGCTAAATGTGCCAAGAAACACCTCCAAAGGAAGGCACCCAGGAGGCATCCTGACCAGACACCCAAACTACATCAGCTGGTTGCTTTCGTTACATTTGTTTACAGCTAAATACCTGAAAAACTATTGAGATTCCCAAATCATCAGCTGTACTTTGTGTCTAGTGCTAACTGGTAAATGACCATAGATTGTACATACAGACTTATGAACCCCCTCTGATGTCCTCCATCTGAAGAGCAGTTTTGAAGCTCAGTGTGGTGGCTCCATCGACCTGACTCCTGGCTAATCCAAAGATGAGCAAGGAGGTGGATCTGAGTGGAGCTGAGGTGGGCCATGGACTGTCCTGTGGCAGCACCCACCTGTCACTCGAAGCAGCCTTAATTATGCATAACTTTAAGCCTTAATACAATTTATACGGGTGAGTTATATAAAAATTCAACCTCTGTACAGTTGTCATGTACAGGGACATTAGCTATAGATACCAAAAAGTTGTTTGTACCAGGCTGTAGACATGTTTATTTCAGCTTTAAAGTTGAGCATTTTAACATGGAGGTCTATGGGGATTGACTCACTTTTGCAGTCAGCCCCAAGCGGCCATTCAAGGAACTGCAGTTTTTCTCTGTTCACAGGCTTCATTTTTTTTAGCTGAGTTGATGATGACGTTAGCATTTAACTAAAACACTGCTCCGATTAAGTACAGTACTTCTTCACAGGGCCACTAGCATTGCTGTAGACTTAGTCTAATTAACTTTATATGTTCTTTTGTGATTAAAATGTTAGATCTTGAGGTCTTCCCAGTTATTCGTCTTCTTTAGTTTGTAGCTATACTTCTTCATATGAGGACAGGCTTCATTATTTCTCCCAAATATTTGGTTTGTGTTTAAGGCATTGTTTAAAAAAATAAAAAATTACAGAGAAGCAAACTTAATTAAATAGCTTTTTGACAGTTATATAAATGACACGGGTTGAAGCATCAAAGACGGGCAACAAACTACTAAGAGTTAAAATATTTATGACCTGCGGCATTAAAAAAGTCAGGGGGGAAAAAAAAAGACTTCGGCAGCACTTTAAAGTATAAACCACAAATCATATTCTCTGGACACCAGCAGACTACTATGTCAGCCTGGGGACAACTCGCTGCTCTGACGCTCTTTTTAATTTCACCGAAGAATATTATTCCCAGACCTGAACGCATTCTGGATAAATCATCCAGTGCGATTTGAAAACATTGCAACACTGCGAAAGGATAATCCTGAGGCAGAGGACCTAAACTCTCTGCATACAGTAAGTCTACAAACACATACACAGGCAGGGCTCTTTGATTGCTCCGCTCTTGTATTTCATTAGAGCCCAGGTGCTGCTGGCCTGAGGGGCTGTCAGAGAGGTGTGTTGACGCATGGTGAAGTGTGGATGGAGGGAAAGTAGAGAGGGAGAGAGGTGTGAAGGAAGAAATTGTGTGTTTGTGTGCGAGAAACCTGAAAGGAAAAGAGAGCTGGAAGAGATTTCAGTCTCTCCAAAACCCGACCACAACATCCTGGCTGGCTCTGCCGCACTCACATCAAGAATTCACATTCAGATTTCTGAAAACGGGACTGTAAACATCTTTGATCGTGCATGCTTTTTCATTTATACCTTGTTTGGCTTTAAAGCAGACAAATATTTAAACATAGGCGATAAGAAGAGAGGACTGAATTTCATCTACAAAGGAGAAAAATAACTGTTTATGAAAGGTTTGTGTGAAGAGACAACAGGAATCAACACAGGTTTCTACCAGATTACTCCAAAATGTCACGGTGGAACCGCCTCCCCCCTGCTGGCAGATTGTTGCTGAAGTAAGCACAGCATTATAGTTCAATTTTGGGGCAATTTGCAAGACTGAAAATATGTGTTTGTGTGCAATACCTGCATGAGACAGCAGCCTTCTCCTTTAGCGCTGACAAAAAGGCCTGTGGGGATACTGGGGATCTGAAAGAAAGAAAGAAAAAAAAAAAAGGAGAGACAGAAGAAAGGAGGGAAACAAAGAGAGTCAGAGGGGGCAGGGAGAGGTGAATGAGTCATTTATCAAGTGAATGAATGCTGTAGGCTGCTGCACTGCCACTGGTGCTTCCCTGGCTACTAACCAGCAGGCCTTAATTGCCCCCAATTAAGCTGACACCACTAATCATAGCGGAGGAACATGCCCGGCAGAGAGAAACCTCCTTGCACTCTCACCTGAACCACTCCGGATGGCTGACGAAGCCCTTTTTTTTCAAACACTGAAGCTGACCTGACGCCACGGTGCCCCGGCCAAGACAGTTCATGCCCAAGTTTATAACGTGTGGGCAAAGAGGCCAGTAAAACACAGTTATTAAATCAACAGACCCACAAGGTGCTGTTAGGAAAGCCAGTCCAGTGAAGCCTGGTTTGGTTTGGCAGCGTGTTAAAGGTTCTGGCTACCGAGCAGCCAAACACGGAAACACACAGATTAATGTTTAATGGCAGAGTGCAGCTGCTCATCAATCACAGAAACCAGGAGGGGAAAAGTTTCTAATTTGCGTTAAAGTGCAGGGGTTTCTCTTAAGTGAAATTTCCCCTCCTGAAGTGCTGGTAATGATTAGTGGAATTGACAATTAATTTTGATAAAGTGCCGTCAACCTACAGAAACGACCTAAAAGCAGCAGCGCGGCAAATTGATTATCCTCACCCTGATCTGCATGCAAAAAGACCATAAAAATACTACTATTCAGTGTTTCCAGATTACCTTGGCGCTCTGGAGGAGTTTCTTGTTGTCCCTGTTGAGTTCAAAGGTTTCCTGGAAGTCGAGGTTGGTGGAGGCCAGAGAGATGGTGAGATTTACCCCTCCGACGTACGACAGGATGGCGTATTCTGACAGAGAGTGCAGGGCCACACATGTGTCCTGACACAAGGATTTAAGAACTTTAAACTTAAGATTTCGCAGCAATAAAAGACTTTTTATCTTTGGTAGTAAGAGCTAAATACTAAAACATCCTTTATTTATCTAAAACTGGGCTACCTGTGTGGAGGAGAAGCCGCCCAAGGCATTCCTTTGCTGGGAAAGCCATTTGACCACAGGCAGGGCAGAAGCTACATCCCCCAGCAGGGTGTAGGTCAGAAGACCGTAGGCTGTCATCTCCACCTCTGCTGACACCACTGGGAACAAACAAGAAGCAGTTATGTAACGTCTATTTTTTTTAAAGGAATTCAAAATGAGTATCAAACAGTAATATATCAGAGCTTTTGGCCGTGAGGATCCACAGACAACTTTGAAACTCATGCACAGCCCTGCACTGTTGCCTCCTTATGATATTATGATTATATTAAATATGCAGGTGAGATTAACCCTTTAAGACCTGAGCCTCAAAATGTCCACCTGGTCTTTGTTTCTTATTTTGATTACAAAATGGTCAGAAAACGTCCTGTGAGTGCTGGTGCCCTTTTTTTTTTTGTTATTTACAATTTATTGCCTATTATAAGAGTTACGGTAATTTTATGGTAATTTCATCCATTGGATTCCTGGGGGGGGGGGCACGGATGAAATTACCGTAATGACCGTAATGACAATGCCGTTGCGCTTTACAGCCAATATAGTGTCATTACGGTAATTTTACGGTTTCATTCGGGGCACGAATGAACCAATGAAATTACCGTAATGACACTATATTGGCTGTATAGCGCAACGACATTGTCATTACGGTCATCATCCAGCGGATTCCTGGGGGGGGAAGAATGAAATTACCGTAATGACACCATATTGGCTGTAAAGCACAACGTCTCAGCTTTCAGAAACCATTGGATTTTTTTCCGATAGCACAAACGTTGACATTTACGGTATTCCAAAGTGCGCTAGCCAAAACGTGTCGCCGATGACGCGCTTAGGACTTAAAGGGTTAAATGCTACAGCCGTGCATTGTACCTGACTGAGAGAGGCCATCGCTGAAGCCCATGAAAGTGTCTTCATCGGTCATAGTGCTGCCAGTCAGACTCCAGTGGGTGAGTCCATCTATGAGACAAACAAGGTGAGATGAAGACAGATGGAGGTAGTGAAGGAGGCTCACTGTACCGATACTGTACCTTCACTCAAAATATTGGAATCAAGTAAGAACATTTTTGTTTTCCTCTCAACTGGCAGCAAGTTTTAGTCAAGAGGAAGAGAAGGAAATGGCCAAAGGAAACCAACAGTGAGATAAGAACCAGAGGAGGGGAAAGGGAGGAGTGGACTGTTGAGGACCACAGCAGCTGCTTTCAAAATCAGTCTGTCCTGTGAGTTTGTGCTTTTGCAACCAGTCTTGTCTCAGCAAACTGGAAATGCAAATCTGGAACAGTTTTGAGTTGCTGCAAGGATTTGATCAAAGAATGTCTAGTTTGTGTTGCTGCAAAAAAACCCAACTCGCTTTCTTGTTTGTGCATCTTTTGCTGCAGGTCGCGACACTTTGAATGAATGAATGTTGGGTAGCACCTTGCGTGATGGCCATGTGGTTGAGGCGGCGCAGGGCCAGCGGGGCGTACGGGCTTCGCAGCAGAGCCAAGGCGTACGCAGACAGAGCGGTAGTGTACGGATCATCGGCCGAGTATGTGTTGCTCTCCAGGAAATCCTTGGCTTTGGCCACTGCCACCTTCTCTTCCTGGATCAGACAGAGACAGACAAAGACAGATGAACATGTGGGAATGGGAATGATCAACAGCGGATAAAGCCTTTTCAATGGTGGAATTTGTATTATAGTGTTTGCAAAATTCTGCATATCTGGATCGTCTCAATAGGGAGATATCTGCAAATAAATCTTGCCTTCCTGGACAGATTAAGTATATTTCGTTCCCAACTGTCAGCCAAGATTTTGTATTTGAAGTCTACAAGTATATAAGGAGGTGCAGTTTACTATATTGTGTACTCTCTGCTGCAGCTACATAATGTCCCCACTGGGATCATCACATATGTCTTTTACATGATCCGACCTTTGGTTTACTTTTTTACACGCACAATCATCACAACCATCATCATCTTCTCCAGTGTTGGGCTGTTTAGAGGCTGCCCTGTCCAAACTGTCTCTTCTGTGCAGATGCAGTTATTGAATAAACATTCATTTTGGCCATTAAAAAAAAAAGTTGAGAGCTGACTTTCATCTCATGCAGATGTGACCTTCCCTCTCATCCATGAGATGATAGGCCTCCAGAGCCACTCACTGTAATTGCAACAGTCATCTTTTAATTAAGTGAAATTGGAAGGGGGTTGGAGGCTCCGCTTTGAAGTGAAGGATACCTTTTCAGTTTTTATCAGTTGTAAGAGGACATGATTCTCAGAAAGAACCCCTTTGGGATAGATAGCAGAGGAAAGAGTGGGGGGGAGGAGACAGATGGATGGAGAGGAGCCAGAGAGAGGAAATGCTAAATAAAGAATCAACTATTTGGACGACATGAGAGCGAAAACAATCAGAGGTTTAGAGGCTTTTATGTATCAGACAGACTCTTTTGCACGCTTTTCTCATGTCTATTAAACGGTTGTTTATTATCTATTGAGAAGAGCTATTAGTGAGCGAGTAAAGAACAAGAAAGCCAAAAATAAGAGGAAGGTAGAGTGACAAGAGGAAAAAGCAGATGGCAACAGCAACAGAGGTGTCTTTCACGGGACTGAACTGTCTCTGCACGTCAGCCCGAGTCTTTTGAAGTGGTCCAAACGTGATTAGACATTACATTAACAGCACTGGGGCATAACAAATTTGAGTAGGCCGACTGCCAGCACATCCATCTTCACAAATATCTGGAATGCGGCGATACGTCCACACACGACCCAGGCTGGTAAGGAAGGGCTGCAGGACTGAGAGGTTTAAGTGGGACAGGGAGCGCAGTAAGTGTTGCTCTTGATTGAAAAACATGCTTCTTGGAGTCCACATTTTAACCTGGTCCATTGAAAACTCCCCTCTGAGGAACAACTGGGCTGCTTACCTCTGTGGTTATCCCTGTTTCCAATAGAGCTGCTACCACGTAAGCTGTAAGTGAAATCTTCCCATGGATCCCTCCCTGTGGACAAAAGCAGACATTAGCTTTCGCTTATTTAACATCTTAGAGACCAACACCTTTCCCTTATTTGCATATTGTTAAACTCCTTGGCATTGCTTTATCCAGGGACTCTTCAGTCGGGACACCTGGAAACACAATTATATCAAGAAGTAATCGTCTCAGTAAACCTCCATCTAAATTGCTTCTTTCGGAATCGGGTACCAAATAAATTTTCCTGTTTTCAAAGCGCAGATAACTGAAGTACTTTAACCTCAACCTCACCCCACATCCATCCAAACAGAGATCCTACCTGCAGGTCTTTGTTGAGGATGCGTCCCATGGCGGGGAAGGATCCGTCATCCCGCTGATGTTTGATTAGCCAAGACTTGGCTGCACGAAGCTCCTCGGGGTCAATGAAGATGAAACCCCGAGACTGAGCGAAAGACTTGAGCACAAACGCTGTCAACCTGGAGGAAGGATAGATGGAGGTGAAGGGGGGTAGGGGGGGAGGAAAAAAATGGAGATATCCTTTACAACGTGTGCTGGCAAATCCCAGCAAAATACTTATCACACTTCACAAGACTGTAATCATGATTCCAGCAGAGTGAGAAGTTTTTCAGCAAGTCACACTCTTTGAATCTGTCAGCACAAAAGGGGGAACATACATGGAGGGATGTTTTTTTGTCCGCTGGTATGTATAGATGGGTCTGATGAAATGGGGGGGGAAGTGAGGAGGGAGAGCAGATGGGTGCGGCAGGGTTTGATCAGCGCTTCGGGATGAGGCAGCTGTGCTCTTGAGAATGTGAAATCGCACACACGGGCCAATCAAGTGTGTTTCTGGTTGCGAGTCGAAAGATTCCCCCCCCAAAAGAATGCCGCAACTTATACAAACACGGATCCCGGGGACGAAGGTTGTGGATCCGGCTGGCCTGGGAGTGCAACCGAGAGTTTATGAGCCGTGGTTTTAGTGGGCCACGGCGGAGGAGAACCAGGGGAAGCAAAACGGAGCAAGGCCAAGGTCAGCCCTGGGGGACACGGCTGAGCTAATAAACATACACTCATCCATAAACAAAAGACCTCCCGGTAGTGATCGAAAGCCGCAGTGTTTGGACCAACAACTTGCTCGGGCGACAGCAAGGCATTCCATTACCGCACCCCTGGCCACAAGTGACTTTTGCAGGATGAGGTAAGTTGTTTACCGTAAAGAAGGAAGAAACACAAGATGGAAATGAAGGAATAAACAAACAGGTCACACTCTAGTTTCTCAACACAGCTCGTAAGTGAGGTCACCGTCCAGGAAAAGAGCACCAGGAGGAAGGGGGTTGGATAGGAAAAAAATAAAGAACCACGTTCTCATAAACCGAAACATTAAATCTTCCCTGGCTGGAACCTGGATTATTCCTCCCCGGAGACAAAACTAGGGATGAAGCCACAAGCCTGCTGGAATTTTTATAATGTTAAGTAATATTGTGTCACTGGCTTTAAATGCAGGACCTCTGGGAAAGGTACTGGAAAGTGTAAATATGATTTAGTTTGGGGAAGGAAGGAAGCACTAGACAAGCTCACTTCCACCACTCAGCCCCTGACTTGGGTCATGATTCTCCCTCTAACTTGCTGTTTTCTAGCTTCCCACGTCCAAATCCCGTCTCTGAGCTGCTCTTATCCAGCTCCACACTTCAAAGAGTAGATCTGAAGGTTTTTTTTTTTTAAAGACAATAAATGGGTGTGCTCCTTGATAAAGCTGAGGTTGATAAGCTTTAAGGAGAATGTTATGAGTTGGACCTGGGGAAAGTGTTTCCAACTCCTTTTAGAGAGTTGTTTTTTTACTGTCGAGCCTGTCTGAATGATTCAGCATATAGCATATAATGAACATACATGGCTTCATTTTTAAACCTAAACACCTCTACAATGGCAGCCAAGCAAGAGAAAAAAAAGAAACACAAGCTTGCACGTTTGGCACAGGAGTGGAAATAGATATTAGGTTAATACAGCAGCAGATATCAGTTCTTTCGATCTCTGGTATTCAGCCCTCTAACCCTGCAAACGCTGTCAGATCAGTCTCTGGGCAGACACAAATGCCATGCCAGCCTCAACATGTAGAGCCAAGGACTGTCGGAGAAAATGAAGAAAGAACTGCCCCATTCTTACAGATAATTATATAAGGAAGGAGCGCGCTTTTGACAAGTTTGTTAAAAGCAATTTTTCAGGTCAGCCTTCCTTTTCTTTCTCAGCTAGAATGTAAAAGATATGGAGATTTGAGGTCTTCCTTTATTATAAAGTTGCCTTTTTAACCAGGAGGGATTTAAGTCCTCATTTTGTGGCACTCAGGTGGAATAAACTTAGAATGATGTTGTTTAACTATTTCAGCATATGTTGTACCCGTTAATATGTGATTCGCTCAGGTTTCAGGTTACATTATTTCCAAGTTGAACAGTATTTGTCACATTAAAACCACCTGTTTAGATTTTCTATATTAAAAATGCAGGCCTCTGAGCTCACTAAATCCCTTATTTTTTCAGTACTTTTTTTGCACTCATGTATCCCATATTATCATACTCCCACTTCCGTGCTTCACTGTCAGGACTATGCATGCACTGTAGCAGACCTGACCAGGTTCCTGCTGGATCCATCTGAGCCGAACAAATTCATCTTGGTCTCACTGGATTAAAGAATGTGCTCCCAATATTTATCAGGCTTCTTTTATTAATTTCAGCAAAGTTTAATTTTTCGTTTTGTAGGGATAGGGTTGTCAAAGATCAAGCAACAGTTTTTTTGGTTTTCTTGGACGTTGCCAATAAAGGTTCATATTATGCAATGCCCAATTTACACTGATGACTACTGAGCCAAGTCTGAAGCACTTGTCCATCTCTTTTTCAGAGGTAGATTGTGAAAGTAGTGCACTGTCAATGGCATCATTTTAGAACAACCACTGCCGCTCTGATTAGTGGTACTATGTGATGACATATGTTGTAAATATGCGCTATATAAATAAAATTGAACTGAATTGAATTGAACTATGACTCGCTCTATACCTCTTGATTATGGCTGCGACTGTGTTTTCACAGATTTTTTGTTGTTTACAACTGTCTTGTATCCTTTTCCATCTTCTTCATCTGAAGTCACACAATCAAATTTTGCAGTTCCTCTGGCAATTCTTTCTCCATGTGGAGCCATGATGTAGACATGCAGACAGACACAGCTCAGAAATCCAAAACTTATGGCATTCACGGGTGATTTTATAACCATGTTCTTTGCAATTGGGCTAATTGGAAATCACAGGTGTGCTCAATTTTGTTGCAGCTATTACAGATTTCATACTTGTATGTTAGTGATCACAACTGTATTCTCCTTTGTTGCATTTAGTGTCTGCTTTGGGCTCTGTAGTTTCAATATGGTTTTCTAAAACATTTGTTTATGATTGTTAATAAGAGGATATACTGTATTTGTCAATTGAGAAATAAGGCAATTATTGAGCAGGGATGCAATTTGAAATAATTTGACATTTAAGTCATTTTGTACACACTTCAGCTGCGTACTGTATTGTATAATTCCTTGTCAGTGTCTTGTTGCTTCTGAATCACTTTAGGTCAGTGAACTTTTAGCCCACTGCATGCTGTTTACAGCCTTGGCATCAGGGATGACTAGCTCTGCACACCAAAACATCCCTGCCAGCCCTTGTCATTAAGCTCAATCTTTTCATTAGAACCTTTCAATTTCCACTCAGATACATTTTTACACACTGAGGCACATTAACACTGCATTACAGCTGCTTTTAAGGAGGCAGTAAAAACACTGCTCTACCGGTGAACTCTGGAACTAAAACAAAAGCTGGGCTTGTTTTGGATGCGAGCGTGTTGCTGATGGATTCATAAAGTGTCTGATGCAGGTTTACTAAAGGTTCACCATCTGTGTTGTGCCCACAAAGCACACTTGTTGCCCCGGGCGCCAAGGAAAACTCCCAACCACTGCTTGTTACATCCTCATATCCTCTCGCAATCATCGGGGGAAGAGTTCAAGCTTTCCGTAGCGGTTTAATGTTACCAATTACACCCAGGTAGTGAGTCATTAAGAGGTACGCACCATTTCTATTTTCTAGGCCATGTCAAAAAAAACAGGTAAAGCCATTTGGTGAAATGGCTCCAGACAACTTATAAGACTGTCTCCAAAAGTGGCATTAACAGCTTGTCTGTGGGGCCAAAGCAGCATGGGTCCACTCAGTGGCACGGATACGAACCCAGATTAACTGCAAATAAATCTTGACAACTTTGCCTGCCTCAGGGATCCAATTATGCAGTTTGTTTATGATTCTCTGCTGTTTATGTAACCTGCTGTTTCACAGTGCTAGCTCTATTAAAAATCACAATACCCACCTCAGCTCATAAATCAACCTGAGGTAAGGGCCTCAACATACCAGCACTGGAGCTCCCCATTGAGAGAATTGATTTTGGTTTTGTAAATATTAAGCTGGTTCTGTCTGCCTACCTGCCCCCAGGCAGGGTTAACATGAAGTAAAGGCTCACCAGTGAATTAACCACACCAACAGGAATGGACTAATTTGAGCTGTGTGCTGAGATTTTGATAAATCTTCATTGCGCCTGCCTGCGTCCTACTTAAAGCTGAAGAATGCGGCTACAGCTAAGCATAGCCTGGATGGTATGAGTTGTGTAAACTTCAACAGCTACACCTCCAGTCACTTACCACATACTGCCAGAGGAATCCCTTTCTCCGAAGGCACTGTAGGATCCATCCTGCCGTTTGTAGGTCAGTTGTCTCTGGTAGCCTAGATAAGAATAAAGTGTGGGAGAGGAGGTGGGAAATAGTTTCAGCCAGTGTAGTTTCCAAGAACTTACCAAAATTCTATGCACATCTTTTCAGGTTTGTCTCCAAGAGCTCCAGATCGACTTTTTTTTTAAATCCATAACTGCAGATACCTTAAAAAAAAGACTTACCATTGCCACTGCACAATAAAGACTTTCAAAGGATCCTTCATGCAACCAGATAAATGTACACTAACTGCAAGTGGTAAACTCAGTGAAGCAGATATATTAAGAAGGATGAGCAGAATTTAAAGTCAAATGTATTTAATGTTTAGAGAAGCACCAATGGAGTAATTAGGTCTTTTATAATGTGATCTTTGAAGATCAGGTAAAGGAACCTAGAAGAAATAAAGTGAAACTGAAGTCCTGGCTATATTTTACAGGTAAAACCAGCACCTCAATGTGTGGTATTCTCCTTGAAATGCTCTTATGGCCATTCATTTGTTGTTTTTCACTCAGGTCTTTTGTGCATAGTCAGCTGCGCCTACATATATGAACGATAATACCAAGTTTTCTTGGACATGCCTTTGTTGTTCTTATATACACCATAAATCAGATTGTGATTCTAAAGCGCTTTGCATTGCAATCACAGCAAATTGCACAAAGATGTTTCACATTGTGATAAAAGAGGGTGAATCCAGCATAGGCCACTTATTTTCTAAAAAAGTTTAACACTGCATACTAATATGGAAAAAATAGTACACTTGTTGTGTGTTTGTCAGCTTGGGAGCTGAATTCCCACTTTGTACTTCTACCAGTCAATGTCAGGAATAACTCCTGGACTGCCTGTTCAAGGTTTGTGTGCAGCTCTTTTCTCCAGGGTGGCCTGCCCGTGGTATAGCACACAAGAAAAGTTTAGCG
>OMNN01087493.1:0-22307 GCA_900302755.1 Chromis chromis
AAATCTAATCCCTCCATGTGATTCCAGTGATTAAGAACAATAAATACTGATACACACCGATCAGCCACAACATTATGACCACTGACAGGTGAAGTGAATAACATTATATTGGTACTATGTGGTGTTCTGATGGAAAACCTTGGATTTTAACATCTGTGTTGATGAGACTTAGACACACAAATAAACATTATCCCAGAACAAGCACACTCCTTCATGCAAATAGAAATCCCAAATGTCACTGGCCTACCCCTGCAGGAAAATGCACCCCACCACATGGCAACAACATCAACCAATCAGGAACATCTTGAGGAACATGACAATTGCCCAAGATGTTGATTTGACCTCCAAACTTCCTAGACCCCATTCTGATCAAGCATCAACAGGATGCAGTGGAACAAGTTTGATTGACAGAAGCCCCACTGCACAAGCCAGAGTACCCAAAGATCCACTGCCAACGTCCTGGTGCCAGACCCCATAGGACACCCTGAGAGGTCCTCTTGTCCATGCCCAATGGTTCAGAGCATTTTTGAGCACATAAGGGGGACGAACACAATATTAGGCAGGTGGTCATAATGTTATGCCTGATCGGTGCATGTAGTCTTTACTAAGAGCATTAAATATTGATTGTGGCATCTCTTCTCTGTTAGAGCCACTTATCTCTAATATTATACGCTCCATTAGGAGAAGTAGTATGTTTCAGTGCATATTAAATATAGTTTGTTACCTGTTGACGACTCCGATGAGGCCCAGTTTGACGGGGATGACTCGGCCCATCAGAACATCCATCGCATCGGTACCGGCGTCCATCAGGTCCAGTTTGGTCACCACAGCCAGTGTCCTCCGGCCTGATGGATCACATTCATTTACAAAAGGTCACAGAGGCAACTAATAAAGAAAAGTCTGCTGATAAAGGAAAGAAAATCTGATTATCATAATGTGTTTGGAGGCTGCTTCCTCCTCAGCTTTTCGTACCGTCGGGGTCGACCTCGCGGGCCACCTTCAGGGCCTCCGAGGTCGCCATGTCTGTGTTGGCGGCCGTGACAGCCAGGATAATGCAGTTAGGATTGGAGATGTGCTTCAGGATTAGATCTCTTATCTGCACCTCGATGTCCTTAGGCTGATCACCCACGGGCACCTGAAGGGAACAATACCAATTAAAAACGGAGAAGACACGGTTTGATTCATTAGACACGAAAGCAGAGGGATTTCTCAAATTAACACATGTTCAACCAGAGGGGACGAACTAATGAGGCTGGAATCAAAGCCGCCTCTCACTTGGGCTTTGACAGCACAACGGTTTGGAAACATCAAGACGACATATTAATTCCCCGTTGTCTATAAATATGAAAAAGCACCGGCCAGACTGGGGAAATTAACACCGCTGACCGCGCATATCTGGTAAGTCTTGGTTTTTAGGGGCTTTTTTTTTTAATGAGCAGTTGGAAGTTTTAAGAAATAAATTTCCTCAGGGGTGTCGGAGGATCAAAGTGAGCTGGAAGTGGAGCATGCGTTACCTTAGTGATTCCTGGCAGATCCACCAGCGTGAGGTTGACAACATGAGGAGAAAATATCTTCAGATGAATGGGTTCATCACTGATCCCCTGCAGAGGGACGAGGAGAGAATCAACGTCTGCTGTGGGTTTAATAGCTGCTTCACACAACATGTAGGAAATAAAGGAAAGAGTTCTCTGGTTGTTTGTTGTCTCCTGCTGGTTGTTGGTGTTGTGTAAAATAAAACTATATTTAACATGCTGACTGTTAGCTCAGGTAGCTTCCAACAACTATTTTGTTTGTATTAGGAAACAATCATTTTTATGGTGCAAGGAGGATTGTTGCTTATACAGATGTTTAGAAGAGACGTTAAAGGTTCTGGAAATACCTTTAGAGCAGCCGTATGTGTCTTTAAATGACTTTCTGTACATTTCACTAGTCGACTAAATGTTTTTCTACTTTTCTATTGGTTAATCTATTGTATATTTTACAAAAAGTTAATGTAAGCAACTAATTTTCCTTAAAAAAAAAAAGAAAAAAGAAACAAACTCACCATTTCAATTTAGCTCATTTTTTCTCACAAACTCTACATCAATGAATAAAACAGCACAGTATGAAATGTTTACAAAGATTTAAAAAAAAAAAGCTGTAGAGTTAAACGAGGGATTATTATTTAAGTCTGAAGTTTTTAAGAAACTGCTTAACAAAAAACGTTTGGTTTGTATATTAAATAAAGTGCAACATGGAAATGGAGGACATTTTAAAAGTAGGGAGCAACTAAACCAAATCCTTTATTCTTTATTGTGTAACAGTTTTCTGACTTTCGTTGTAGCTTTGAATTCTGCAAAACATTGCGTCAAATTCACTGCCTGGCTGTCGTCTTTAACTCGTGTTTATCGTGAGTTTGTCAGATAAAGTTGCGGTTATAAACTCAGAATTTTAGTGGTGCAGAGCAGCAGCTTGGAAACAACTGCTGGTTAACATGTAGTCTTAATGAACTATTGTCTCAGTCTCTAATTTACACTCGACTACAGAAATGGAAAAAATACGTAACTGAGTTTTATGGGAATTTGGCTGGATTATAATACAGTAAATGTGAGCATAGGGAGCAGGAGAGAAGTAAACAGATGTACATTGTCTGTGATAATTTGAAGTATTCCCAAACCTTTTTTAGCTTTGGATCTTTGGAAACTTTTAAACTGAATCAAGTCAGACTTTGCTACAGCCACTATAATTTAAATTGTAGCACTTACTACGGCTAACCAGAGCTAAAAACGTCAGATATCATGCTGCAAAATGTACATCGTGGTATTGAAGAAAAAAACTTCGACTCAGTATCAACATCATCAATCAAGCTTCCAAAACGCAGCAGTTTTAAATGCTACTCTCAACTATTAGCAGCTAACAGGCTAAGTAGAGCCATGTAGCATTATTTCTCTATTTTCAGCCTCCTCGTCTCTTCCTTCCTCCAGCCTGTGAACATCTTGAAGGTCGTCTCAATTTCTAAAATACATCAAGGAGCCAAGAAGACTTATTTTATTTAAACTCCTGTTTCTCAGCTGGGAGAAACAAGGATACGAG
The DNA here is from genome assembly GCA_900302755.1 of Chromis chromis. Taxonomy (NCBI): domain Eukaryota; kingdom Metazoa; phylum Chordata; class Actinopteri; family Pomacentridae; genus Chromis; species Chromis chromis. The sequence continues at coordinate 3,073 of OMNN01087493.1, forward strand.
GAGAGGATGTGCAAACTGAGAAATGAGAAGAGGGAACAGAGGTTGTTACTCATGTTATGTCAATAACCCGAAGTCTTACTAAGGTAAAAAGGAGCTATTTTCCTCCTCTGCCCTCTTGTCAGCGTTCCAGAATCATCCTCAAACCCCTCAGGATGCAGTGACCTTAAACTACGTGCCACAAAATGTTGTGATTTTCCACCATGGCCTCAAATTTGCTAAACGCATAAGCTCTGCTGTGAAATCCACTTTGCTCAGCTCAGGGCAACATCCCAGCCTCGGCTCACTTCCTCAGAAATGAAGGAGAAAGTTGTGTTTGCCTTCATCTTATTGCATCTGGATTATTTTAATTCTCTACGTGTTAACAGCTAATCCTCGGCCGAGTATTTGCAGAAACACATTTCTATGCACCATTAATCTATCCCACACACTCATCATAATATCCTTTAGACAGATAACTAAAATTAGAGGTAACTGGCTTCAAAAACAAACAAGCATGACTCCTCCATCCTCCACCCGTTTCTCACCTTATTATTCCCAGATATTCGCTCCGTTTCATTTTCAATTTCTTGCCTGATTTCATCAAAATCTGTGTAGATCTGCAAAAAGGAAAAAGCGGCAAAACATCACAACAAGCACTGGTGAAGAGAATCAATTAAATGTTTCAGCATCGGACAAAGTCATACCTTGTTCTTGGTGTGTAGAAACTTCCCCCACTCTTCACCTTCTCTGCCTGTGGATCATAATAAAACCACACGGTTACAGCTCAGCATCCTCAAAGCAGGAAAACACAGTGTTCATTATTACATGTGGAGAGAATCTATTCTGCACAGGAGGCTAAATAAGCACGGCTAACACGAGGATCGATGCCTGACAGCCGACAGCTACTGGTGGTGAATAAAAGCAGCTGGAGTCACAGGTGAGGAGGAGAAGCAGGCAGCTAGAGGAAGCTTAACCGGGTTATTAAATGTGAAGATACATGTACAGTTCACCTTTGTGAAGCACAGTGTTTTATCACACCAGGGCATCTGCAAAGACAGTGACAGACAGAACTGTAAAACTGGTGCTTGTACATGGAGAACTAGGAAATTAAATGAAGATTGTTTTCAAAATGCACCCCGAACATGATGGGTGTATTCACTCAATATAGGTGTGTGTGTATCATAACTTGGTTTTTTTGTAGTAGGGCTGTAAATAACTATTGATGTTTGGTCTAAAAAATGTCAGAAAGTGATGAAAATTGTCAATCAATGTTTCCCAAAGTCCAAGATGACGTCCTCCAACTTTGTTAACCCATAAATATTCCGTTTACTGCCATAGAGGAGTAAAGAAATCAGAAAATATTCAAATTTAACAAGCTACAATCAGAAGATGTCTTGTTTTTCTTAAAAGTTACTTGAACCGATTGAGCAGTTGTCAAAATACCTGGCGAATACTTTAAAGGTCCCATTTGGTGAACATTAGCAGTAACATTAAGATCAATCTGAGACCAATAATTAAAGAACTGTGTGAGTGACTGCGTTTTCATGTCGCCTGTTATGCTTTAGTTTAACCTAAACTCAGCCAGTGTTTACATCTGTTTACTTCTCTCCTGCCCTCTGTGCTCACATATAATGCATTTTATACAGCTGAATTCCCACTGGGGCTGTCCTCATTTACATATTCTTCAGATTCTGCTGTAGTAGAATACTAACAAGTCCATTAAGACTGCATGTTAACCAGCAAGTACTTCAGAGTAAGTTTAATTGCACCTGCACTGCTGAAATGTTGATTTTATAGCGACAACATTGTCTGACAAACTTACTATATGAAATGCTGTGGATATTTTTATGTCAAATTATAACTCAGAGAGAAAGCTAGAGGTGATATTAAAGTCCTAGTCTCATACACTCATTCATGTCTGTCAGCTCCAGAGAGAGTCTTCTTCCTGAAGGGGGCGTGGACAGACACTGAAACAGCCCTTTTAGAACTGAACTAAAAGCCGGAGTTACACAGTCATGGTGAAATGAACCACCTTTGCAGTATTATGAGCTGAAAAATTGAAAGACACATTCTGGGAACATGAGACATTCATTAATTTGCAGAAAAGAGGGACAATATGGGACCTTTAATAGCTGACAACTAACTGATCAGTCACTGCAGCTCAATATTTAAGGTGTAAATATGAGAACTGTGTTGACTGATAACATGCCAGGTGAAGGGTAAAGGCAGAACCCAAACCATTGACACCTTATTGTGTTTTGAAACCATCCTGAGATCAGCAGATGTTGGTACCTACCACTGTCATCATTTTTCCTGGCATCTCCAGGATCTACGTGGACCAGCTGCAGGATGAGGGGTCGCCTGGTCACGATGCCTGTCCCACGAGGCAGCAGGTCTCTGCCCACCAGGCTCTCCAGCACAGAGCTCTTTCCACTACTCTGGAGACACAAAGAGCACAGACAGAGTACACAAGTTGAACAAACTTTATGATCTAACACAACTGCTGATATGGAAGCATGATGAAGTAACTGCACCTCACTTCCTCATGCACTGACCTGGTTTTAGCTAACAGAGGCTAATGTGTGGATCTTTAAATAGCTCTAATTGAAGGTGATCAAAATAGATTTCATTGCTACTGCCAATGCAGACTTTGCAGATGAGATTTGCAGCAGTGAAAACGTGGAGTGGGATTTTAGCAGAGCTACACGGCCTCTGAAGCCTCAGTTCATTCTTCCATGTGAAATACTAACATTACCAGCTGGGTAACTCCATTTAATTTCACTCTTCATTCATACATGTGTATCATTAAAGCAAGGTTACCCAGCTAGCATGACAGCAGCTAAGTTGTATCACCAAATGCACACAATCAGAGCCTTTTACCTGAGTCCCCACCACTGCAATCTGCGGCAGCTGGATAATATCCGCCCCCACTGTGTTGAACACATCCTGCAGCTTGTTTATGACGGGAATAAGAGCCTCCATGTTTGAGGTTTATGAATTAAACTGGTAAATTTCGTGATGGAGCCAAAGTCATTCAATGTCCCTCCGACACCACCACCATTGCAACAACACCCGCGGTACGGCCGAGATAGTTTGCGCGGCGCTGGGAGTTGTAGTTCTCCAAGAGGGGATGATAACACCTCAAGGTGTGAAAAAGACTACAGTGCATTAACACCGAAAACAACGCGATAGTTAGTTATCTCGCGCATGCGTACGCCGTTTGTTGATGACAGCTAGCTTTTTTTCGCCGACCAACTCGGTGGATTTCCCTCTAACTTTGAACTAACTGCCTGCTTTTTAAGTTAGTTTGCTGTTCGCAGACCTTTAGTAACTTCTTTATTCCAACATGCTTCAGTTTCTGGTGAGTTAAATTGACTTTATCATACATGACATCGACGTTTTATAAGGATACTGATAGATGGCAGCTAAGCTAATGTATTAGCATAATGGTAACTGTCAGTAGATAGCCAGTGTTAGCCTACTCTTATAGTTAGCTAACTAAACTTTTCTCATATGGTAAATTCGGCCCCCTTAAAAGCAAAACCCGTAATAAAAACAGGAAAACAAACGTTAGGTCAGCCTGTAATTAGTTTATTGTTTCTCTTCCAGGCTGGCTTCACCTTGGGGAACGTTGTGGGGATGTACCTCGCTCAAAACTACGAGGTAAGTTTGTCCGAGTTTTATCTTTCTATCTTTCTCTTTGTAAACGTATTTTTTCAACGAATTAGTGAAGTAATTTGTCTGTCACATCTGTAAAAACGACAGGGTCTGGACAGGTGTTGCTGCAACTATTCATTTCTTGACTTACCTACATTAGGTGCCACTTTTGAGGTTCCATATGGTGAAAATCTAATCTCATTTTTTATTAGCATTGGTCGTATGCTCACAGGTCAGAGCTCTGAAACTGTAAAGCTGAGAGACATTCAGAGATGGTGGAAACCTTAAGAACATCTATTTGAAGCCAGTTAACAAGAGCTGGGTGATTTACTGTGTTTTCATGTTGCCTGTATTGCTTCAGTAAAACCTAAACTCAGCCAGTGTTAACATCTATGTACTCCTCTCATGCTCATATATACTGCATTTTAATAAATTCCCCACAAAGCTGTTATCGTTTACATGTTTTTCTGTTGTCAGTTCAATGGAACAGGTATTTTACAGTTGTGTTAGACTGCACTGGTTTTAGCTTGGCATACCAAAATAACACAAACTGTATACATTCTTGAGACTGTTATCTGTAATGTTGTTTTTCCTTTCTAGGTTCCCAATATAGCCAAGAAGTTCGAAGCTTTTAAGAAAGACGTGGAGGCCAAGAAGAAGCCCCCAGAGTGAACAAAGCAGGAGCAAGCAAGACCAGACTTCCTCTGCAGATAGACTATTTATTTTACAGGGTCATGATATAATGTGTGCACATTTGATAAAGGAATTGAATATGTATGAAAATATAAACAGTGCCTGGAACAGTATTTGTTTCTTCCCTTAGTTTTATAGGCATATTCTCATTGTAGCCTATTTTTTATAAGATAAATTGTGCAAAAACTGGATTTAAAGAATATTACAACTAACTGGTGGGATCACTTTAAGTCCAGGTTCATGGCACTGGTTGCTGGCCTTTTCTAAGATGCACTGTGGTGTTTTAACTCGCACATGCCATTAGCTTTCTCCACTCTAGACGTGTATAGTGTTCTCTGAAGTGAATATTAATGCAGCTTGCTGATATATTGTACTCCACAAAATGTAAAAGTTTTCCTCTACAAGCTTCCAGCTTGTCAATAACAACTGCCAAACTTTTCATCATTTCACTACAAATACAGTTCGACTCATTTAGCTTACAATAAAGTTGCAGGTAATGAATTTTAAAGTCTCTTGCCTCGTGAATTTAGTAGTTTTACTGGCACAGTTTTGTTTTTTAGTCTTGGACTGGTTCTTTGAGTCAAACTCATGCCGTCATTACAAATGTGTCCTCCAGATGGTGCCACAGGAAGGTATTTAAATCTGATCCCTTCAACCCTTAAGAGAAAAAAAATCTTTCAGCTTTGGCAGATTTTATTATCTACTTTTTCTTCTTCTGTCTTGTTCTCTTCTTTTTCTTCTTTGAATTTGGCCACCCAAAGCCTCTGAACTCCAGACACTGTGCTGCATTGTGGGAAATGTAGTAGACGTTCTCCATAGCTGCCGGGCTGAGGATGTCCACCTCCGTCTTGGTGGATTTGGCACTAGAGGATCTCTTTTTGGGTGTTTTTGGACTTCCGGTCTTCTTGGCGGGCTTCGAACTGTGGGACCTCGATTTCCTAGACTTGGTGGGCTTTGAAGAAAATAAAAGTAGTTTATTAATTTATGTTTGGCCACTCTGAGACTATAATGCATCGTTTTGATAGTCCTGATGGTCTTTAATCTATACTTTACCATTGTGAAAGATGTCACCCTCACTTCCAATAGGATATTATTTACCCATCTGTGAAACATCAGACATAAATAGAAGAACTCCTCAGTTTCTTCACATTAACGAGATGATTTAATAGCTCAGCAGGACAAACTGCTTTTTCCAAGACTACTTTAAATTGTCAGAAATTAAAAATGTGTATATATCTTACCAGTTCTGGACTTGGCACTGTTGTAGGTGGCAACCGAGTGGCTTCAGCTGAGACAATGATACCCCATTTGTTTGTGCCCGGTTGTCGTAGAGACAGAGCAGACTCCCTCGTGAATAAAGGGGGTTGGCCTCTTCTGGAAACCTGTGAATTCTGTTGCTACATCTCAGACAGTCAGGCCACCAAACGCAGCTTCCTATAAGTGAGCTAAATCAAAGCCAACAAACAGCTATCTTCACTTTCTTTTTTTATTTATTGTGCAGTGGAAATCGTCGCGTGTTAAGACAAAAGCTTTTAAATTCTTTGGCAACTCCCACGAAATCTGCCCCATGTTGAAAAAGCCCTTGCATTCACATTGTGAAAGTGTAGTTTTGACATCACTGTAATATTTAGATACATTCAGCAAATGTAAAGCAACTGAACACCATGCAGAAGCTCTTGGATCTCTCAATCAATCATGCATCAAAAATAAATAGTCCGTTTAGCGTAAGACATCCAATATGGACCCAAGAAACCTCTCAGTTGTGAGCAGGACGCACAACTCAAATTAAAAATGCACTGTATACAAATATGTGACATCAAATTTAGTGCCAGTTTTCCGCACATACAGCAGTAGAATGGAATCAAACATGAGATCCTTTCTATTGCGGCATTTCAAATATCAAAATAAGACTTTTGAAACAAGCAATCCAGCAACTACAATGCTGGAAGTCTATCGATCACCTGCATGGAGCCGTTTTCTTTACTTTGAAGGCAAAATTTGCAGCAACAGAATAACAGCTCTGTGTAAACTGATAGTTGTGGTAAAGTGTGAGCTGACAGCAGGGTGGTTCGTGATTGTCCTTCAAGCTGAGGATGTCACTTCAAGTACAGTACTGGCCCCGCTGTTTTTGTTTTTGAGAGATACAATACTAATTTCAACCAGTTTCAGTGTCGTCTTTCTTAAATCGGTGGAGTAACATGTCATTAAAACTGTGGCAGTGATGCAGGAGCACAAAGACATGTACACTGCAGAGCTCCATGCATTTCAGCCCTTGAGGGTGAGGAAAAAGGGACATTCAGCAGCAGAGCTACTGCGTAGAGATGAGGTGGACGATCATTTGGATGATGCGGGAGCCGCGAGGGCAGCTGCACAGGTCCACGCTCGGGTTCCTGATTTTATCTTCCAGGAGCTGGTCCAGTTCATAACGCAGCTCGCTCACCAGTTCAGCCACCTGGTTCACAATACAAACACATTTACAGAGCCAAGTTCATTTGTGCACTACTCATACAGCAAGTTTTATACATTTTTAGTTGCGTGTTCTTTTATTACTCATCTTGAAAGAGTGTGTTTGTTTGTTTTTGTCAGAATCAATAAATTGAAGTGGGGTTGTATGAGGTACTTATCCACAGCTTATTATCTCCAGATGATCGTCCTCAGTTTGGAGAAGACAGAGCCAGCAACAAAATCTACTTTAACCACCTAAAAAGAGGCCTAACTCTAAAAATAATCAGTCTCAATTTAAGTGTACACTATATTCAGAATATCTGCACCACTTAAACTTGCCATCAGACTGCCTTTTCCAATAAAAACCTGAAACTTCTATATCACTTCATGTTGTCTTCAAAGCTACCAGACTCCATTGGCAAAAAAAAGAGTCATTTTACCTTGCAGAAAATGGGAGTTGTTCATCTACTGCTGCCACATTCCATTACTTTGTTTGTGTTACTCTGCGGCTTCAGTGTTTTAGCATGTTAGTTCGGGTTCAAACCAACATATTAAAAGACCAAAGTCAGGCAGCGATACACATCAGAAATTCCTTTGTCCTGCGCTTCCTCCACTTTTTCTCAGTGGAGTCTGGTGGCTCTGAAGTGAGCGATTAAAAGGCTTTGGGTCCTTGTTGGAAAGGGCTGTCTGATAGCAAGGTAAAGCAGTTTAAATGTTTTAAATATACGCATTTAATTAAGCCGATATTGATTTTCCTAGGTGTCTAAAATATGTTTTGTTGCTAATCCAGTCGACAGAGGTTCATTGCTTAGCGTCTATGATGGCCCATCTGTCTGATTCTGCAAACTGGGGGTTAATGACAGCTATCTACTGTTAAGTTATTATAATTATGGTTATTTTAATGTGTATTTTATTATTTTTGTCCTGTTTTTACAACTTACTGACTGAAATCAAACACCCATCATATTTAACTGAGGTAAACAGGGATTTAAAGTGTGAATAGAGTCTACTAAAGAATGTATAGCACTATTTTATTTTTTATTATGCTTATTACAATGATTTTTATGTGTGTGCTTTCTTTAAACAAGTCTCTATAAAAGCCTGAACCTCTAAAACATATTTAACAACCTTGCAAACAGCTTGTAAACTTTTTACAGCCTCACTGAGGTTTAGGCCATGTTTATTTATCATTAAACTGATATTGTAAAGGAACATTTGAGATTATGTGCCAAGAAATCTGAATTTGTTATGTCTTGATCCTCTGACCTGATTTGACGAGGCAGCAAATCGGATCCATCCATCATCCAGGGAGATGACGAACTCTCCTTTGTGGATGTCCTTGTTGACCTGACCGCCTCCGAACAGCACCAGCGGGTAAACAGACACCATGCTGCAGTCCCTGATGAACACTCGGCTCGTTTTCACCTTCTCGTGGTAAACCAGGTAGGGGCTGTTGTAGTGGCGAGCCTGAAGCACAAAGAAGAGACACGGGGCTCGTTTCTTGTACCAGCTGCTGAATTCAAAGCTCATGTATTCTTTAGTAACTCACCGTGTAGTTGACAGACGAGGGATGGACGTGGACACAGCCGTCGTTCTTGGTCATGAAGCGGAGCTCGTTGGCTTTGGGATGCATCTTCATCGCTCCTTTGCTGGTCATCTTGTAATTCCCCTGAGGAGCTCTGACCTGAAACACAGTGTCACAGAATAACAAGCATGAGACTGTTTCATACTTCTCATTGTTTTGTTTATTTTTTAATAATGATAACAATAATAATAATAATCATAATAATCTAATAATCATAATAATCTAACCTTTATTGATCCCCTTGGGGAAATTCCTTCTCTGCATTGACCCATCCTATTCAAAGTTAACTTTAACTATAATACTAGGAGCAGTGGGCTGCCGCGGTGCAGCACCCGGGGAGCAGTCAGGGGTTAAGGGCCTTGCTCAAGGGCCCACAGTGGTGGTGACTGGGACAAGCGGTCGCTCTCACTTTCCCACCTCAACCTCTTGCCAGTCCGGGGACTCAAACCAGCAACCTACCGGTTACAAGTTCGCTTCACAAACCACTAGACCACCAATAAATATAATAAATACGTACCTGGACCACATTGGGATAGAGAGCAGCACACAGCATCGCCGACATCAGCTTGATGTTTTCTGAGTTCAGGTTTGCCTAGGAAGAAAAAAATTCACATTTTTAGAAATTAAATGATTTCCCTCAAGATTAAGGTCAGATCATAGAGGCAGTGTGTGTCTGTATGTTTCACCTCACGACCAGTAGCCTCCAAAATGCCATCAGTGCCTTTGGAGGACATTCGCTCAATAACTCGGGCCCTCAGTCCTTCCTTGATGAAGCCAATGTCCGACAGCAGCTCAGCAAACTGTCTCTTCAGACTGGCGATCTCCTGCAAAACGGAAATAATCCTCTGTTAGGACCGTGTGAATTATTTTACAATTAAACTGCATTGCTCAAGCTCTGCATTCATGACAGCAGGTAGAACATTAAGCTACGCTGCAGCTTTAATCTACAAAACTCTTCCACTGACTGCAGATTTTGATTTTAATCAATGCACAAAGAAGTGGAGAACTTTCAAGGGTTGATCAAAAAGTTCAGAGACTGTTAATGGTACATTTGCAAGTAGTAACTGCAATAAGTCAGGATACCGTGTGACACTGTGCTAACAACGGGACCCTTGTTACATGTTTTTGTAACTACTGTAGGTGCACATTTGTGGTTAGCGCAAACTGGAGCAGAGAAGGAAACATCACATTCTGAGCAAGGCAGCAACTGTGATCATCTAACTTCAATGAAGAGGATCATCACTGGTGACGAGAAGTGGGTCTACAGCTACCATCAAGAAAAGAAACAGCGTTTTTCACAGTGCAAAAACCCACATTTTCCAAAAGCAGAAAAGACTCATCAGGTCATGTTCATTGTTTTCTGCAACATCCACATATTCATGCACCAGGAATTAGTGCCCCCAGGCTGGATTGTCAAGGCAGAGTTCTACTGTAGCGTGTTGAGATGAGGTTTTTTTGGCCAAAGCAACACAATAGTCGCTTCCCATTCATCCTGCTTGCTGAATCCCTGTGAGTTATTTCTCTTCTCCACAACAAATTCAATTAGAGGAGTTTTGGCACAGTTTAGGAGATTCAGCACTCAATATGTTTACATAACAGGACCTCCAGGGAGCGTTACAAGCTTTCTGAAACACTGGGAGATCTGTATTGCTGTACAACAGACTACTTCAATGGGGATGCCGGCCAAATTTAAATCAGAGGAAATCGGGTGCATGTTACAGTCTCGTAACGTTTTGATCAACCCTCTGCTATTCAAGATCTCAACAGGATTAAATTTACACAACTGCAGATGACATTAGACGGGGCCTCCTGACCTGTAAGCCACGCCAAGACAGGAAGTTCTCCCTGCAGTAAAGGAAGCCAGCCTGGTTACCATTCTTTGCAGCGCAGCACCATCCCTGCAAGAGGAGGGATAGTCCATCACATAAAAAACACATTAAATTCACACTATTACATGTAAACACTGTCTTTGAATAATTATTCTAGCACAGTCAGTACCTTATATGCTTGTAACAAAGCTAAATGGTCACTATTGGCCACAGCAAAGGCCAGTTTTTTCTCATTGGCTTCCTCTCGTTTATCCCACGGTGACACCTGGAAACAGACCAAATGCAGAAAGTTAAATCTCTACAGTAAAACACGGCTGTCACATTAATACTCCTAGAATCAGGGTTGTGGTGCAGACACATATGGCCTCTCAACAGTGGCGAGCGGATTCTTACAAACGGTGATTTGAAGGCCAGACTGGCAGCGATGGTGAGTGCTGGGTCGAGGCAGCGGAAGATGGCGCCGAACAGCATGAGTTTTCCAATGCGTACGTCAACAGGCAGGCAGGCCAGGTGGTAGCCCAGCGGGGTCAGCTTTTCATCTGCAGTCAGAGCTCCAAGGTCCTGGAGGCGCTGCTTGGCTGCATCCAAACTTCCCACAGCCGGAGGCTCAATGAGCCGACAGAAGACCGACTCAAGTGTCTGCTCCGCGAAAACGTCCAGGATTTTGATTCTGCCAGGAAGAGGGTAAATATAAACATGGTGAATAACTGTTTTGCATATCCAGAAATCTGGCATGGTGCTACTAGTAACGCCTGTCTGGAGGGAAGACCCTCCATTGACCCTGGCACACTAGACATTTTCACCAGTTTCCCCAGTATCCTTGTCGTGCATGATCCCCTATTATTTGCATTTAAGAGGCAACAAATCTGCTTGGCATTGTGCAACGAGAGAGCAGATGGTCGTACCGAAGGCAGAGCTGCTCGAGGGGCACTCTCTGGATCTCAGGCAGCTGTTGTTCTGCCAGCTGGTGTTGGAAGCAGTGGCTGGTGAAGAGGTGGAAGCAGACCCCCGAGGCCACGCGACCTGCTCGACCCTTCCTCTGCAGTGCGTTGGCCCGAGAAACCCACGAATCCTCCAGGCTCTCCATGCTTTTAGAGGCATCATACCTTAAAATACAAGCAAGACATACAGATGTAGATTTCAGTCCATCTAAACACATCATATCATAACTTCAGTTGGTTGTATGTGTTAATAAAACTGTATAATTCACATCCAGTGCAGTTAGAAATTAACATAAACTTACATATGCACAGAATTAACATGTTTAATGTAGGGCTAGTATAATGTAAGGCTACCTTTTCTCCTTCATCCTGCCGGAGTCAATGACATATACCACGTCATCAATGGTTACCGAGGTCTCAGCGATGTTGGTGGAGATGATGATCTTTGTAACACCGTCTGGAGGTCGACTGAAAACGGCCTGCTGATCCTCATTGGACAAAGTTGAGTGGAGGGGATACACCACACACCTGGGTGACAGAAACTCAGTTAGCATTTGGCAAGTAGATATTGTTCAACTCCTCTACTTAAAAAGGGACTCCAAAATTAAATAAGCCTGTTTGTCCTCTGGCCTGTAGTGATATTTATCCATCTAGACAAATCTGGTGTAAATTGGGGAGTTTGGAATATACAACCTTTACATGAAAAAGTTGTCTGCACCTAAAAATATGACTGCTCAAAAACCGCTTGGGGTTCAGAGGGTTATATGAAATGTTTCCCCAGACGGTACCAAGATTGCTTCATTTTCTACAAATACAACAATAAAAAGAACTTAAGTTGCTGCAGTGCACAAACACACCTGGAGGCTCCCCTGTTGTTGAACATTCTGTTGGACTGGAGCTGTTCATAGAGCATCTTGATCTCAGCGAGGCCTGGCAAAAATACCAGCACTGCGCCTGCACACAGAAACCACAAGAAGATATCAACACCAAAGAAATGTCCACATTGAAACAGCCCAAGTGGATTAAACATGACTTTACATGAGTTTACATAGCTGATTCTTACCTGGTGGGTAGTTGTGTTTTCCATTTACTATCCACTCCAGCAGGCTTTCCACCAGGTCCATGTTGATCTTGTCCAGGTCCATTGCAGCGATGGTCTTGAGCACAGACTTCTTAGTATCTGCATGAGCATAAAAACAATCTGACATTTATGCACTGATTGGCAGCAACTGTTTATTTAAATAAACCCAAAATGCGTAGTTTGAGACCCACTACAACAGTTTAGTTTATGCTCCTTTTCAACCCACCTTTGTATCTGACTGTGAGATCCTGCAGGCTGAGCTGCTGGTCTGGGATCGAGTCTTTGACAAAGTCCTTCTTATAGAAAGACATGAAGTTCCAAACGTCCTCCCCCAAATCATCCACCACGTTCCTCGGATCGCCTTTGCTTCCTCGCCCACCAGCGGAAGACGGATTCTGTTTCCCTGAGCGCATGTAAGGGCTGCCGTCCTCAATGACGTAGCTGGAAAAATAAATGAAAGTGTATGGAAGGAGCACAAGAACGACACAGACAGGTATGTATAGAGACACATTTTCAAACATAGACCCCAGTTAAGTTTATTTAAAGGATATACTTACCCAGATTTAGCGAGGGCATCTTCAAGAAAAAACTGGTCAACAGGGAACGTACGCCCTGGAACAACACATATTTGTTAATATGGAGAAAAAATTGATGGAATGAGGTGTAGACAGAATATAATTAACAGGTGCTGAGCAAAACAGATGATTACCTGGTATGTGGACAGTGTTGCAGTTGTGGAAATAGTCAGAGAAGAGGTTGGCGTTAAGAGTGGCACTCATTAGAATAATCTTCAGATCTGGCCTTTGTGCAATTAAGTCTTTGAGCACCAACAGCAGGAAGTCACTGTGAATGATAAAATGGAGACACAATGATCAAGAAAGCAGCAGCAAAGAACAAGTTAGCGAATATTATTTGCTGCTATAAAGTGGCAGTTTAAAATGCATTCTGTGAGTGCACAGTCTGACCTTTCTTCTGTTCGCTCGTGCACCTCGTCCACAATTACATGTGTGACATCTTTCAGGTCTGCTTCGCCCTCCAGTCTCCTCAGCAGGACGCCTGTGGTGCAGTACAGCAGTCTGGTGGCCGACGTCTGACAAAAACAGCAATAAAGGACAAGATAATATATTTTGTTAAGTCTTGAGAGAATTAGTGTTGCACACATTTTAGAATCCATTAGAGTTACTAAAAACCAGTAGCTAGAATGTGTCTGTACCCTGACAGTCTCCAGGCGGATCTGGTAGCCCACTGAGTTGCCCAGACTTTCTGCACGTTCTTGAGCCACCCTCTGAGCCACAGATATCGCAGAAATACGTCGTGGTTGGGTGCAGATGATGTTGGCCACCTGAGCTGCAGGACCAGTTAAAGAGGCGTCCAGGATGAACTGAGGGATCTGAGTTGTCTTTCCACACCTGCAGAAAAAAAAGTAATAGAAAATGCATATTAAAGTGGAAATAGACGAGTTGTTTGCTTTAATCTTTCATTAGGAAGTAGATGATGATTGTACAATGTAATGGCAATAGAGAGGCATTTAGATTGGTTCCCTAAAAGCCTCATCTTTTCTTGCTCCTGTCACATTGGTACTCACTTTGGGTTCATTTTTCACTGCAATATAAAGTCCTCATATCTTGAGATAGACTGAACTAAAAATGTCTTCTGTGCATTATAACACAGCTATCATAACACAGTTCTCATGAAAAAAATAACTATTTAAAGTATAAATTTAAATTAAAAACACCTTGAATCAATATATATAACACTTTCCAAGTCCCCCAGGTGTAACTAATACTGAAAGAATATGGTCACATACTCTACATACTATCAATAGTTTACTACTTGCAGTTTTCAGTTTTGTGTTTCCAATTCGTCTCCTATCTGCCTGCAGTTAAACTTAAAAAGTCCTTGAATTTTTGCCACATGACTGTTGGTCACAGCTGAGTCACAAATGGTTTCATGGTTGTGCTGAGGAGCAGAGAGTTTTTGGGTTGCTTTGACAGAATCTGGTTCATTTCCAAATAAGACACATAAAATCGATTCGTTTTTAAGTTTTTCAATGGAACAGCAGGTCCCAGATGTTCAGAGTGTTAAAAGAACAACCAGAGTAACTGAGGAACCTCTACCTCGCATAAGAAAAAGAGCCCTGTGGTTGCAAATGGCAAAGACAGCAAAGGGGAAAGTGATAGAAACCAAGGTAAAACAAAAGTGAAACTCAGACAGGCATTCACTTAGCAGAGAGAGTTCAAGAACAACAATCAGTGGGTTTTCTTTCTACTAGCTTAGTAAATAGGCTGAACAAAAAACACAGCCATATTTGCATTTTTTCCTCAATAAATTATCAATTTTAAAAGAATAATTGTCTGTTAATTACAAGAATAACAAGAATCTGTTAACATATTTGGCTATTTATTGATGAGGAAATAACAAACAGGGAACAATAGGTGTTTTTTTTTCAGCAATAGAGCATAAAATTAAATCGTGGACATTATTAAAATAAAATCATGCTTACAGAATCTCCAAATCTATGCCAATACTTTGTGCTGCACCGTGTAACCTACCCAGTCATCCCGCTGACCACCAGCACCTGACAGTGGTACAATAAATCCAGGATGTTCTCCTTTTCTTGCCAAGCCGGGAGGTTCTTCCTCTCCTCCAGCATGGACCTGAAGCGCCTGGATGACTGTGTTGACAGAAGAATGGAGGAATGGAAATGTTTTAAAACACATTTTGTAGGAGAGGAGGAAGAAGTAGAAGAAGATAAAACATATATTTTTTCAGTTCTACCTGCTTCTTCTGGAACTCCCTGCACAGTTTGCCGTTTTCTTGCAGTAGGTTGCTAATCTTCTGATTGTGCCTGTTCACCATCTTCTTCCTCAGATTGACGTAACTCTCATTCTCAACTGGAACAGCCTGGTCTTCTTCGTCCTCGTCCCTTTCATTCAGCTCTTCTGCTTCTTCTGTCTCTTTCACTTAAAAGACAGAAGTGACCAGATTTTAAAATAAATACAGTTCTAAGCTATAAATGCTGAAAAGGCTAAACAATATAATTATCTGGTTGACTCACGATCTGTGGGTTTCTGGTTGTTGGGTAGCACATTCCTCTTGCTGTTTGTGTGATTAATGCTGCTGGTGCTACTCCTGCTTTCCTCAGAGGCATTGCTCCTCACACTCTTACTCTTTGCTATGGCAAGAGAAGGCGGAGGAACAACCACAACAGGTGGTGGGGTGCTGTATTTGTGATGACTGACAGCCAACAGTTCTTTCATGGCATCCTCATCCTCACATAAGGTTATCAGAGTGAAAACAACAGGTTCGCTGCTCTTCGCTGCAGCCAGAGCTTCTCCAAATAATCTCTCGGTGACGCTGATCCTCCCTGCAGCGCCGACAGACTCGTCATTGGTACTGAAGGCAACTATTGGTGCCTGAAATGGGTAACGGTTCCCTTTGGGGAAACGAACCTCCAGTTCATACTCAGGAGGAGAATAGCTGCTGAAGCCGGGCTGGCTCGGGCCCGTCATGTCTGAGGGATCAGCCCCAGACTTCCCTTTGGTGGACAGTTCATGTCTGAACTTGCATTTATCTCCGTAGCGGCAGCCTTGACCCTTCAGGTAGAATTTGCAGATGGCATTATTGTACGCAGCTCCTCCACTGGTCCGACTCACAGCCTCTTTTCTATTCTTGGCAGAATTGTTTGAGAGGAACGAGAGGTCCAGGGTTACAGTCCAGACTGCATTGGCAATGCGCTCGCTGAAGCGCTCACCGTAAATGGCTGCCAGGGCCAGAGCTTCCTCCTGCCTCTGGTTTAAGCACTCATCCATAGGCACCGCCGCGAGGTTGTCAGGAGAAACTGCCTTCTGGCCATAGCGCTCACTGAACACCTGGTGGAGGAGCTGCTCCAAAGTCACCCCGAAATCACCTCCTCCACTCTCCAGTGCCTGTTTGCTGCGCTCTCTGTCAAAACCATACCTACAGAGGAAAGGGGTTCAAAGAGAACATAAATATAGACCAAACTTTGTTTTTTAGACATGTCAGAATCATAAAGAAATGCAGGATGGCTGTCCATATTTACAGCATTGAAAATCTGAAATAAAATCAAAGACGGTCTGAACATTACCTGCAGAGTTTTCCGATAGCAAATAAGGAGATAATAGGTTCAGGCGAGGGCCGATCATCGTCAGACTCTGGGTCGTACATCGGGCTCTCTGCTCGCTCCACGGGATCATCACTAGTGGCCCAAAACTGGCCTTCCTCACGGTGATCCAACTCATCAAATTCCTCTTCATTCTCCTCCTCTTCTCCCCCCGAGTAATCTGACCCACATTCACTGAGGCAGACAGGGTGGCATGAGTTTACTTCCTAACCGTCCAATTAGTCTCTTTCAACAAAGAAAGGCATGTTTAAAACCATGTACTCACTCATAAGGCTCATCGAAGCCCTGGGTCTGTAGATCCCGCAGGAGCTCCTTGAGTTGCTCTTGGTTCTCATTAGTCATGAAGATCCTCTGCATGGGCATGTTGCTCGCTTCCGGTCTGATGCCTTCACCCGACTTTGGAAGCGTCCTGATACTCGCCAGGGATCTTGGGAGAGCCTTACCGCTGCTTCTCCCTTCCCCTCTGCTGTCTCTGTCTCGATCCCTACCACCCCTCCCTCGACCCCCGCTCCTGGAACCAGCACGACCACGACCACCACCACCACCACCACCACCACCACCTCGTCCTTTACCAGGTCTGCTGGTAAAAAGAGAGAGGTGGAATTAGAGGGTAAAAGAGCAAAAATTGAGCACACTGTGATAATTCCTTTGCTTTGAATTCATACCTGCTGGAACGAGAGGGACCAAAATCGAGGCTGAAATCATCCCCATCATCCCAGACACCAGCTCCTCCTTTCCGACTCCCTCCTCCTCCTCCACCACCTCCTCCTCCTCCACCACCACCGCCACCGCCACGGCCGCCTCCACCTCCTCTTGGTTTGTTAAATCTCCCCCCTCCTCTGTTTGGCTTCCCACCTTTTCTCCTCGCATTCATCTCTCTGTCAAAACACACATGGCAAGTGTCATCACATGCTTCCTATAAATCATTCTAGCTGTGAGATAATGTTTCAAATTCAATGCAGTCCCACCAAAATATACTCACCTTAAATCAGTGTCGTGTCATAGCAGCAAACAATCTGTGAGGAGAGACAGAAAATGCACAGTTTGGGTAAATCCACCTAGCCTTAGGAGCATCCAACAATCCTAGATAGAGCAGAGAGAGCTGCTGGTTGCGGGCAGAGGAGCAGGCAGCTACTGTACATCCACAGCAGAGCACAGAGTCGCATATAGCTGTGGGGTGATTCATTGTGGCACTTCAGTTCAAGTGCAAGCAATGAGATGGTGGCTGACACACACAACGCTGCTGGCTACAATTATGCAATCAAAGTGAACATGCAGACACACAAACCCCCCCAACCGGGACGATGAGAATTTAACTTCACGGTTAGGTGGCTGGCAGAGTGTATTCTCAGCAAAGCGCAAAAGAGCATGAGTCGTTTTAGGAATATCCGAACTAAAGCGACGAGAAGTGTTTCAAGTATCAAGCCTCGGCTAGCTAAGAAGCTAACAGCTAGCAAGATTACTACTGATGTAACAAGCTAACTGAGAGGAGCTTCGTCGAAAGTAAAGTCGAGAGGTTTCACTGTTTATAAGTGCCATAAAACGTATAGACATGTTAGAAGTTATATAAACACAAAAAGGAATTGAAACTTTATGAGTAAGTTTGAGCAAACCTGAGCCAGCTGTTACCACCGGCAGCCTGCATCTCTTCTATTGGCCCAAACTCGGAGTTCAAAGTTTCTTTTCCGGGTTAACGCTCAGACAACGCCGAATACTTATATATAAAAAATATATATATATAAATATACAAATATATTTAACAACATATTTAAGTCAATAATAATTGGAATATATTGAATTAAAATGCGGTTTTATGAAAATAAAATGTAAGTTTTAACCGTTTTTTTTTTTTTTTTTTAGCTACGCTGAATCTGTAACCATGGCAACAGCAGCTGGTGCCTAGCTGTCCGAACAGAACTTCTTGTCAAAACTCGCTAATTTAAGGAGTATTAAGTGAAAAAACTACAAAAAAGACACCACAAAGTTATTTTCACAAATTTTTTAAACATTTATTTGACTTTTCACAACTTCGGCTGAATTATAATCCGCATATGTCGAAATAAAAACACGTTTTTTAATGAAAAAAAATATTTCGGGTTTAGCCATTTTTAAGCTAGGTTAGCACTAAATCCGTAACCATGGCAACAGCGGTTTGTGTCGAGCCACCAGAGCAGCACAGACGTCACGACTTCCTGTTAAAATTCGCGATTTTTAAAGATATTAATTGAACAAAAAATGGCACATAATTAGCTTGTGACATTTTCACAGCTTTTTAAAACAGTTGTTTGACTTTTCACATCTTTCTACAAGTTTTCCGGAACTCCCGGAAGCTGGAACAAATGTCTGGTGAGGGATAAGCTCATCTGTCTTTGCTGCCTGTGTCTAATATTTGCACGAGTTGCACTTCTTTCTTTCAGACAACAAAAGAAGAATATCATTTGCAAATTCATGACTGCATAATTTTCATGAGGTGTTTGAAGCAATTGTGTCTGTTTGTTTACAGAAGAAGGGCCTGTAAAGGTGTCCTACATTTTCCCAAATGGGGACAAATATGGTGAGTGATAAAGCCCATTTACTAGTTAGTGTAAACTGGGGTGAGATGCCCCAAGATAGCATTGAACTATTTTACTATAGCAGGGAATCAAAAGAAGTAGTTTCAGGGTATGTTAATGCAATATTCTGACAATACAAAATAAGCTTATGTGTTTTTTAAATATGAATATACATGTATAAAGCTTTTTTTTTTACTGTTTACATGAGAGTGATATGGATGGTGAATCATTAGTTTGCACAAAAAATATAGAAATATAGTAGAGTTAGAACCTATAGAAGTTTTTATTACTTATAATCTCTTGTATTTGCTACACATGCTGTTTATTAT
>OMNN01087499.1:9516-30256 GCA_900302755.1 Chromis chromis
AATAATAGAACTCCAAAAAACGAAAAACTAAAAAAAAAAAAAAATCAGAATAAGCTATTGACATGATTACAAGTTCCAACTTTTTCTTGATGTTTCTGGGATGTTCACTAAAAAAAAAAACTCTTTTTTTTTCAAGAAAATCCATGACCTAAACTGGGAAAAGTTCTGAAATCTGGGTGAATTGGCATGGAATGACCCAGTAGTCAATTAAAACCTTTACCATGATGTGTGCCTTGGAGCAAAACTTTGAGAAATAGAAGCAACTTTTCATAGGAGAGTCATCAGGAGAATTAGGGAGTTTATATGGCAGATCCTTTCATTTCTTTCTTTTTAAGCTTCCCCCCCACAGGTCCATTTTAAAGGCTGATTCCCACTCATTAGTCACTCACCATTGTAGATCATAGCTGCCATGCAGGGAGTCCAGCAGGTGTAGTAGGCCACCAGCACAGGAACCAGCACCCTGGATGCCACATTGTGTCTGCTGCGACGCGCGTAATTATATTTGCGCAATTTAAGTGTCTGTCTTTTCGCTGCGCACCACACTCTTAAGTTTGCATAAGTCATAATGATAGAGCAGGGGAAGAATATGAAACACATCAAGCTGAGGGAGTATCCAACATTGGAGGAGTAGGATGGATTGCAAACCAGTGACGCGGTGGAAAAATGAACCTCGATGATGCCATCTGGGAACGAAATCGGCGCCAGTAAACAGGGAGGGAAACACCAGCTGAACGCAATGAGGAGCAGAGTCCTTCTTCTGGTCATCAGGGTTGAATACTGCAGCGGGTAAAACACCGCGATGTACCTCTCCAGGCTGATGGTGGCCAGAGTGTACATGCAGGTGGAGTAGACGGTGGCGTTGCAGAAGGCCACGACGTGACAGAGCGTATCTGGCCCCTCGGTGTAGTCCTTTAAAAGACTCACCCACAGGTTCAAGGGCATCACCAGCAGTCCAAAGGCAGAATCCGCAGCAGTGAGAGAGAGCAGGAAGTACCGAGAGTTCCTGGACCAACCGTCCACCGAGGAGGTGATCACCAGGAGAACCGCGATGTTGCCCAAAGTGATCACGACGCCCAAAACCACGATGATGCCCACTTTGACGGAGCGGTGGCTCAGCTCCTGCAGCCTCTGTGCGTCCGACAGGTTGGTGTCCGGACAAGTAGAGAGGTTAAAGGTTGCGTACATTGTTCTTCACAGAGCCATGGGTGCGAAAGGATCATAGGTAACGTGAGGCAACAACAAAAAAAAGAATGTATGAAAGTAAATGAAAGTATGAACAGAGAGTTACATTAGAGAACAGCTCTGCAGGCAGCTTCTTACTTTCACCTCAACAATCAGCACAACACACCTGGAGCAATTAGTGATGGGTGGTAACAGTCTACTGCACTCAAAAGCACAAGGCCAGCACAGTTTATTGAAGTAATATTATTATAATGTTATTTTCTGTGTCTCTATAGTATGATATAGCCCTCCTGTTGTGTGAAATACTGTCAGAATCCATTTTTGTGTGTGTGTTTTTTAAATAATGCATGAGGAAAATCTTACTGCTCAAAGTTTGCTCTTCTATAGCTTGGGAGATAAAATTGTGATTCTTATTTAGCTTTGATTTTGTCTGATACATTCTCATTTTTTTCTCCTAAAAATTCACTAGGAGTTCTCCTGTAGGTGAGAAAGGAGGAGAACAATTAGCAACAGGAGTCATACTTGAGATTTAAAGGAGCTTTTTTTTCTTTTCTAAATTGAGCTACATGTGAGCTATATATGCATATGTATATATACACATATACACTGATCAGCCACAACATTATGACTTCACAGGTGAAGTGAATAACATCATATTGGTACTATGTGGTGTTCTGCTGAAAAACCTTGGATTTTGGCATCTGGGTTGATGCGACTTAGACACCCAAATAAACATTGTCCCAGAACAAGCACACTCCCTTATGCAAATGGAAATCCCAAATGTCACTGGCCTACCCCCGCAGGAAAATGTACCCCACCACATGGCAGAAAAATCAAACAATCAGGAACATCTTGAGGAACATGACAATGGCCCAAGATGTTGATTTGACCTCAAGACTTCCTAGACTCCATTCTGATCAAGCATCAACAGGATGCAGTGGAACAAGTTTGATGGACAGAGGCCCCACTGCACAACCCAGAGTATCCAAAGGATCCACTGCCAACGTCCTGGTGCCAGACCCCATAAGACACCGTGAGAGGTCCTCTTGTCCATGCCCAATGGTTCAGAGCATTTTTGACCACATACGGGGGACCAACACAATATTAGGCAGGTGGTCATAATGTCAAGTCTGATCGGTGTATATATATAATTTAAATTTTTTTCAATTTAAAATAGGTTTGACAAAATATTAGGAAGACCTCTTAGTATAATTCAGTACAGTGGTTGTATTATATTTGTATTAAATAAAGCTCATATAGCTCATTTGAGAAAAAATAGAGCCATTGGTCGAAGTTGGGAATTATCTCCTTTAAATCTCAAGTATGACTCTTGTTGCTGATTGTTCCCCTCCTTTCTCATCTATATCTCCTAGTGAATTTCAGGAGAAAAATATGAGAAACATATCAGACAAAATCCAAACTAAAACCAGGCTGAAATGAGAATCCTCCAAGCTATAGAGGTGCAAACTTTGAGCAGTAAGATTTTCCTTTGGGTGATTCTGTGCAATCGTTTGGATATATTTCATGCAAACCAGTCCCAAATAATGACAAACATTTCCAGATACTCACTATGACGGTGCAAATGTGCATGCTTGTCTGATTTTATTTGGAAAATTGTCTATTTGCATATCCCAGCTTGTTAGGTGCAGGATCAGCCTCACAGATCCAACAGTGGCAGCTTCGAGGTGTTGGGGCTTGAATCCCAGACCTTCCAATCAATTGCCTCAATCCTTCACTACTGAGCCTCCACTTTTTCTAGTGCAAATGCATGGATCTACTAATATATACACAGTATATGTGTGCATATGTCTGAGTATGTGCAAATAGTCACAGCAGTCCTTGTCTTGAGGAGGTTTAAGAAGGATCAGTGTGATGGTTTGGTTATATTAATGCAGGTGGAAACACCACCTATACATCCACTTTTTAACAGTTTTTATAGATGACCTGAACACTTGACCCCTACTGTGAGGGGATCCAGTGGCTTTTTTATAGTGTGAGAGGCGTTTTGCTGACATGGTTTGTGTCAACTTGGCCCCTTAGGGGAGAGAATCACACTTTATGTTTTTTTTCTTTAATTTTTCACCCCATATGTACAGAATTAGATATTCAGTTGTAGGATTTTATCATAATTTGCACTTATTGAGAGCTCAACAATTTCATCTTTATTCTTCAGTTATTTGAATATTGCATTTTTTATATAGTGCAAATGCATGAATCTATAGATATACGTACAGTGCATGTATGCATGTGTGTGGGTATGTTTCTATAGGGAGAGATATTTCTGTAGCAACTTTAGGGCAAGTTACCAGAAATAGCTTGAGTAAAAGACAAAAGAGGGTCATAGCAGGCCTTGTCTCAGTGGGGTTTAGGAAGGATTAGTGCTGGTTTGGTATAAAAGATAGGTTTGTATTTTTTTTGCTAGGTGTATCATAATACAACTGTCACATGCTGTAAGTATGCTAAAAGAATTATCGGTCATTGTAGCGCAATATTGTCCCAGTTAGATTACTCTTTGAGACTGGGAGTCAAAATCTGTCACATCTGTTTTTCCATGCAAAAACTTTAAAAAAAAAAAGTTAATCCAAAGCAAATATTAGATCTCAGCAGGTTGAATTAGCCAAATCAAGAGATTAATAACTCTCTCAATGTGTATGTATGGCATGTGAGTTTTGCATGAAGATAGTTCAAATAGATAGAAAACCAATTTAAACCTCTATTCAGGCACACAATCAGGAGATCAGCACTTTTAGATGCAACTGGAATCCTCCAAATCCATACAGCGAGGTTTTATCCAGTAGCGCACCATGCGTGGGTGTTTGGCTAAACCACACTTAAGTTAAAATATGTAGCTGCTGACCTGTTTGATCTCTCTATTGCTTTATTGATTACAATTAGCAAGGCACTTTCCACTCTGCAGAGCTTTCATTACACCCAATATAGTTGTCTCACTAATTGGAGTTAATAAAGGTGCCGTGCAACTGTAAAGTGTGTCCTCTCCGGTAATACTATTAGAAACTAAATGTTTGCACTGTCTCCTCTGAATAATTCATATATGACAGAAACATTCTGGCACAAAATCCAAAGATCTGTGCATGTTTACTATTTGCTCCGTTTGCAAAAATGAAGCGGAGGTAAATAAAAATGTCACTTCTGTCTGCATTCGCAACCCCTTCCATCAATCTCCCAAGTTTGCAGGCCTCCACCGTCTTGGCAGGTTTCATCAGCAGCAATAACAACGAGTCAGTCAACAATTCATCACGACCAAAAAAGGTCCCACAGAAGACGTACACGCTGCCAGCCTGACGTCTCGCAGCCAATCATGGTCCAATTTCCACCATCACACACCATCAGTGTCAGGCTTTTCCTCCACCTCCTGTTTCGAGTTTAAGTGTGTTTTGTGTGTACTGCTGAATGGTAGCTGTCAACGTTCCTCCTTCAAAAAAGCTACATGACACAAGGGTGAAAGAAAAGGGCAGGGAAGATTGTCACTGACCTTTAACCACACAGATAACCATCTGTTTTAGAGCTATTCTTCTGCGTGACAGTGTCTCCATTAAACGGCACATATCAACACACTCTGCCCACCTGCGTCCCCCAGAGACACTAATCCAAACTTTTAATTTATTAAACAGTCTGACACATCTTAGTGTCTCATGTTTAACTATTTATATTACAGTGAATTCCTGCATGAAAAATGGTCTTTGTGGAAATGAACAGGACAAAACTAACATGGTTTCATATTATCCAGAAAACATGCAAATCAAAGGTGCAATATGTAGAATTCAGATAATAAAATAAAATTTTTAACTCCATGATGACTTTTTCCCTGCAGGGTCCTACGCCACCTAAAGTCATCAATCTCCTCTCTTTCTGCTCATATTATGATTTTTTAACAGCATCTGCTACAATGTGCCATGGGAGGAATCTGTCCTACAAATGTTATACCACACATGCACAAGGTGGACTGTAAACATACATGTATATACAGTACGTGAGCCTAAGACCTGCAGCTTTTCTGTTCTAGTATCATGACCAGATCCCCCAGAGGAGAACTGACATCTATCTGTGTTTGATATATGGGTTTCTTACTGTCCTAATGAGCAGATTTCTCTTGGTGATGTCTAACTAGAGGCCCGCAGGAGGGGATGGACTGAGGCTCTTGGGTTAATATTATACCCATCCCCCAGTTTCACTCCTGTATGTTCAGTGTACAGTCACATGCATGACCCTTACCTGATTCTGTCTCATTTTGAAAGGATGTGGAAGCACCAGACAGGCACAGATATATCACAAGATACTACATATAGTACAAAAGTGTACTTTTTAAAGAAGGATGCCAATACCTAGTGGTGCAAGCACTCAGATCTTTAGCAATACAGCTGTAAAAATCTCAATTTTACAACAGTAAAACTGCAACAGTATAAACATCAAATTACACTTGTAATGCCCAAAGGAAGAAAAAAACATTATGCAGAATGGTCCATTGCTTTATTGTTGCATTTGGTAAAAGTGTGCATAATTTAAAACTAATTGATACTCTAGTCTAATCCATAATAATACACCATAATTTATTTGTTGACTGCACTATAAATTCTACAAGTCTGCAAAATCACTGCTGCTGTTAAATACTTGTGGTAAATGTAAATGCAGTGTAGTTGTAGTGTAAAGTAGCATAAAATGGAATGAAGTACAAGTACCTCAAAATTGTACATAGGTAGGTACAGTGCTTGAGTAAATCTAATTAGTGGAAAGGTAACTCACAACTGCTAAAGTGGTTCGTCGGCCTATTTAGTGTCGGTAAAGTCGGTCTCTAAAGAGCAACCTAATGCACATTTTGAAGAAAAGCAGGAAGTGCACTTTGAGCCACTCTAACATCCTGGCAGTTCATTCATAAATCCAGCTGCGTCTCTTGGAGTATTTCTGTGTGGCTCAAGTCCTGAGGTGTTTTTATGTGACAGAGAGGGAGTGTTTGTGTGTGCGTGTGTGTGTGTGTGCTCGCGTTTCTATGTTGGGTCGACATGTGTGGGTGTGCGCACACAAGCGGTACTTGGCCAAAGGTGCATGAGTAAATGTAGCTGATCCCATGCGAACATGAGTGAGATAGAGAGAGGATGAATTTGTGCATGCTTGCAATTGAATATCCTGCGAGTGGGCGGACTCCTCCATTGGCCACCCACTGCACAGCTCTTCCTGATGTGGAGGAAGGTAGCCATTGATTTGATCTGTCTGTGCATGTGTGCGTGAGTGTTTGTGTGGGCAGTAACACTATCTAATTCCACCAGTGAGAGTTGATGCATGATGTTTAGGAGAGATAGCATAGCGGGGAGGCTTGATGGGTGATTGTGTGAAAATTTGATGTCTACCTTGACAGTCTGTCTTACTGATAACAAGACCCAGCCAGAGTAGACAAAACCCACCTGGCAGGTTGGAAGTTATTAAACTGGTGTCTAACACTTCTTCCATGTGCCTACACACCAGTGTATATTCCCCGTGGACTCGAACAAGGAGGATCACCCCATGTAGTGTGTAGAGATAAGTCCTGAAACTGAATCACGGGAGTGCTGTTAGTGGACTGCTGTCATTACATACTGTATCAAAGACAGAAGAAGTATAGATAAATCA
The DNA here is from genome assembly GCA_900302755.1 of Chromis chromis. Lineage (NCBI taxonomy): Eukaryota > Metazoa > Chordata > Actinopteri > Pomacentridae > Chromis > Chromis chromis. Next base: position 16,321 of record OMNN01087499.1, read on the forward strand.
TATTCAGATTTGACTTAACAATACCGTCTCTATAATCCTCCTGCTCTGTAAATGAGGACATTATGTATGAGGTTTCTTTTGTGTTTCATAGGCACTTTGAAAGAAGATACAGCGGAGGTGAGACAGAAGCAACGAGCTCACAGTGGGAGTTTATTGATTAAGTTGGAATAATTTAAACAAGCTTGTCATGTGGACTTGCGAAACACGCTGTATTCCTAAAAGCTGTGTGCGGACTGAAAGATAACAATCTGGTGCTCCACATTCCTAAAAAAAAATCTCAGTAATTTAAGCAGCACATATTGACCCTGTTACACAATGTTTGTATGTCATAGTGCCTCTGCTTCTCTTCTCTAGTACAAAAATACCTACTGAGGCTAGAATTTCAACCTCTGCATAACAGCTGCTATTCCCCTCCCATTTGAGAGGCCCGAGTATTGGATATCGTTAAAGATCATTTTACTTTTACTTGTTTTCAGAGAATCACTCACTGAATTCAACTAGTGCACCTCTCTGTAGTCGATTTTATACAACAGGGGTCTCGTTCTCTCCTTGAAAAAGGGCTGTCAGGCGCTGTGAGAGTGACTGACTAAAGAGGGCAAATCCTGCTTTGGTTCTGACCTTTAATTTTTCACCAGTGGTTGCAACTTGCACACAATCGCACAAGCAGAGCAACCACACAATCCCCTGGTAGCCTTGCTGATCTTCTGCACAGCGGCTTTATTTTGACACCAGATGCTCCCCACTGACCCGACTAGATTTCAAGGTATTTCAAATAGATTATTATAGTGCAACTTAGTGCCAGTGCATTGTTGTGTAAATCTTTACCTGCTCTGGAGTCTCTATTGTTCTGTCCACAGACTTACAGTTGGCAGAAGGGACACTGTGAGACATTTTAATCATTATTTTAATCATATTTATGAAAAAATATGAACTGTTCTCTGCAGCTCATCTGAACTGTCATTTGCAATTCCAAAGAATCCAAAGAAAAAGCAGCAAATTAGATACTAATGCTGAATAAATATTGCTGTTTCAAGTCTGTACCAGAATTTTAGTCCTCGCAGCAAATAAGCAAGTCTAACTCAGTACACTGTACAAAGAATTTTTTATTGACCCATAGCTCATCGAAATAGTTCTAGTTGGATATTTATTTGTAAAATCTGAAATAAATGTGGAGGATGAAAGGAGGTCCTCCATCAACCACGTTTTATTTTGTTCTACGTAATTCTAGCAGTTTTGCTCAAATTAGGCAAACTACTATTGCTCCTACAGCTCATTCCTTGCTGTGGGTAATGGACTTTGCCAAAGTGTGCTGTGAGCAACACTTAACACTGGAGTTAACTGTACAAGTAAAGAATATGCACAGTGTGTCCTCGGTGAAATCTGCTGATGCACGGCATTGTTTGGTCCCTGAAATGAAAACATTTGTATAGTTGGCCCCTCTCGAGATGATTGTTCTCTCCGTGCGAGTGGAGGTCACCACCACTCTACAGTCTAATTCTGTCCCGTCTCTAAAACCTGCTCGGTTCGCTGCACTCCAGACAAATTGTGATAAAAATCACTGTTGTATAACTGCAATAATAAGACCTTGTGTGTGAATTACGGCGGAAGCTGAAAAAGTTACAGAAAGTGAGGTTTTTGCAAATGTTCTGCTCGTATCTTCCATAGTACATCCTTAGGCATTTCTTCACAATTGATTTAAACCATAACAACATGACTCACATTTACTTTGGTAAAGCTTGGCAGTGGGATGATGAATTTCATTTGTGAGGGCCAATAAGCCAAAAAACTGAATCGCAAATAGAGCGTGTATCAGGCTTTACAAAAAAGGTGAAGCTACCTACCTTCCTGAAACTGTTTACTTTCTCAACATTTCTTGCACTAGACGTCAGCCAGACCTCTGCCATTATGTCAGGATGTGGCCAAGAGGTCGGGCAGCAGAGGAAAGAGAAACGTTGTTTGCAGCGCTGCTCCAGCAATAATAGGCATGACATCCCTCCCAAACAGTAAATAATAAAATATAGAAATTGACAGTCTGTTATTTTTTTTTTTTAACTCAATACCCACATTGGATGACCAGTTCACAGCACAGCTCACAAAACACATGACAGCAGTGGACAGCTTTAATCAGAGCCTCCTTTATGCCCCGACTGTGAGCCGTAGCTGTGGTGACTCTCTCCTTTATCAGTTGCTTCGTGTTGATTGTGCAGAGAAATGTTTATTATGTGACGTCACCCATGTGTGCGTCAAACCTTTGATGCTGAATAACACGCAGTGAATAACAATGAGCCCACTGAGTGAAAACTGTGCCTGAAAAGCCTTCACATCCTCCTCCTGCAGCTGTACTCACCTCGGAGAAATGCAGAGCTTATTAGCAGACTAATGTGCTGTCATTCAGCGTCCATCCAACAACAGGTTTTTTTTGACAAAGTAATTCTAGAGGCCGTCAGACAGTCATTTCCAACTATTCATGTTATCAAAATGACTGTGTTTTATGTGACATATGTTTTTTGTGTAGTCACCTCTGAATCCCAGCCTTTGGAGTAACAGTAGCATCAAGCTTTTTTTCTTAAGAAGTTCATTTGTGTAGTTAAACGTCACATTTGGTGTCTTGAATGAAATATCAATAGTTTCCCACCTAAACCAAGTCCTCTGACAAGTAAGACAAATGGTAAAGAAACAAAAAAATAGTACATAAATATAATGAAAGCTATCTCAGACTGGCTCTATGAGTTGGTACTGAAACAGTGTTGCTTTGAGCTCAATTCTAAATTGTAGGCTGAGGAAGCTGCTAGGAATTGGTATTATGTTAGAAATGAAAGCACTCGAAAAAACCCAAAGTCTTTTGGATGTATCGACAATACACCGATCAGCCATAACATTATGACCACCTGCCTAATATTGTGTCGGTCCTCCTTGTGTGGTCAAAAATGCTCTGAACCATTGGGCATGGACAAGAGGACCTCTCAGGGTGTCCTGTGGGGTCTGGAACCAGGACGTTGGCAGTGGATCCTTTGGGTGCTCTGTCTTGTGCAGTGGGGTCTCTGTCAATCCAACTTGTTCCACTGCATCCTGTTGATGATTGATCAGAATGGGGTCTAGGAAGTCTGGAGGTCAAATCAACATCTTGGGCCATTGTCATGTTCCTCAAGATGTTCCTGATTGTTTGATGTTTTTGCCATGTGGTGGGGTGCATTTTCCTGCATGGGGTAGGCCAGTGACATTTGGGATTTCCATTTGCATGAGGTAGTGTGATTGTTCTGGGTCTAAGTTTCATCAACACGGATGTTAGAATCCAAGGTTTTCCAGCAGAACACCACATAGTACCAATATGATCAATGTTTTTCACTTCACCTGTCAGTGGTCATAATGTTGTGGCTGATCGGTGTATGTTCTTATAGTGACAAAAACGTCGCCACTGGAAGTTACAGAACTGGTTCCCAATGAGGCAAAAACATGATCTGTCTTTTCAGTGATATGTGGCATCATTTTCATCTCATAAATATGAACCAAAAAGGCTCAACAAGACACAAGCTCAGGCTTCATTTCAACCTTAACCTTAAAGCTGACCTTGTAAGATCTTCAGTGTAATTCAGCCGGCAGTGGTGAAATAAAGAACTTCTGATCTATGCGTCCGCTGTTTGGCTTGTTGTCACGGCCCCCTGTGTTATTTCCAGGTCAGAAGCTCCATTCTCGTTTTTTTATTTTTTTTTTAAAGCCCCGTTCGAAAATGAAAACTCCGAGCACAGCCCCAAACACCTCACGAGGCACTGTTCAAAAATTCAGAGCACCAACCGCCGCCTCGTTCTCGCAGCATTCAGAGCCGAGCAGTTTCTCTGAATGAAAAGTCGGTGTCATTTTCAGTAAATGCATCTGTATTGGTCAAAGATGTTGTGGCTAAATGGAATAGTCGCTGTTTGGTCTTCTGCCAGCCTTGTGAATGTTTGACATCTGACTTCTCCAGTATCAGCTATGCTTGCAGAAATTGGTTTCATTTGCTGTATACTGCTCACTTAACTGGGTTTATAGGGCACACTGTGACTCAAACAGCCTCAAAGAACTGTTTGGGGTAAATACTCTGACTTGCTCTTGACACAAATCAGATGAGATGGCTGAAATAAATGAGATATAATGTGCTACTTAGCAAGCTTTGGAGGTGCAGTTGGGTTGATTTTGCTACCTTTGGACAGATCGAACCAACCCCCCTTATCCCCCCTACATGTGCACAAACTGCCGTCATTCACTTGCCACAGCTGACCTTATCACCAGGACGGATTCGCACAATCAAGGACAAGAAATTGGTGTACCATTAACACGGCCCCGGCTCCAAATCAATAGGGGAATATGCTTTTATGATGGAGCCCCAGATGATTTACTGTTCCCATAAATGCGCTTTCAGTGATATTGCTCGAAGAGCTCGAAGAAATTTAGTGCAGCAGACGTTCCAAATGAATTGTCTATCAAAAGAAATCACTTAAGGGTTTTCGAGCTGTGATGGAGATCGGGGTTGACGTGTGCAGGTGATGAGAGGCATCTATCAGAGCATTCATATGTTTCCTCATTCTAGTCTCTGGGTGGTGACTTATCGTCGTATTATTTAAAACTCGGAACAAACGCATTAGGACTACAAATCTTCTGTGGCAGTTTGAAATCTATTCCACCAATGAAGTGTATTAAATATTAAGACCTCATACATACTGATTTTTTTTTTTGGCAGAAAATCCATGATTACGAGTGCAATATCTCAGTATTGTACCATTTCAAACATAATACGCTTCAATTAATGTAATAGCAGTTTAAATAATGGAGTTTTTTCTTCTATGCATATAACTGTGGCAGAAACAAGAAATAAAGGTAGGGAGGTGTAACAGGGAGAGACTATAATAACTAATGATGTATGCCATTAAATATAAGAACACAGATGAACTATTAGCACCTTTTTTGCCACTAAACTTTATTGTCTAATCCTCATACTCCCTGCGGCTCTGTAGCTCCAAAAGTTTATGAAGTGTGCTGCGATGCGGTCTGACCTCGGCTGAACTCGTGGCAGTCGGCCATCAAAGCCGCCGCTCTCCACTTCGTCTCCTCTTTCATCTTTCTCACCTATCTCTCCTGCAGCCTGGTCAAAGATTATCGCCGCATGCGAGGGGGCACCGGAACACAAACCAGAACGGCAGGAAAATGAAGGTTGAGTACAATCTGTGCAGGAGTGGATGCTGAGGAGATGCTGCTATATTGGTGTTTCATATGCATTAGCAGCCTATCGTATTAACAGTCAGTCCAGCTCCTCTAGTTTGCAGAGAAATCTGTCCTCTCCTCACTTTTCTATAGCTCTGCACCCTGTAACATCCTCTGCAGGACCTGCACACGGGGAGGAAGGAGATTTGAGCCGTCGGGAGTCAGTGTTTTCTCCCTCAATGAGAACATGACTAAGAATAATAGCGCCCACTGATGCGCTGCGGCTGTCTGCACTGTTGTGCACAACAACATTGATTAGATTACTTCCCTGACTAATGGCCACTTCCCCTCCCTTAGAGGAGAAAGTGAATCTCTATCTGATAGCCAGTCTTCCATTCAGCCTTGGCTCTATCCACCACTTCTTTATCTACAGTGCATCCATCTTAGCTGACACGGAAAAGGAGAAATCATTAAAACTTTATTTGATATCCTCATTTTTTTTATGTCACGGATTCAGCAGAATATGAGCATAAAAAGAGACACAGTGACCACGACTCTGTACTTGTAAAAGAGAATCAGCTGCAATGTTAACCATGAAGCTGAGGACTAGGCTTGAAATACAGTGCTGTGTGCCCTTTTCGTAATGGTTTTAAATGTTCACATGAGATCAGTATTCCCCGCAGAGGCTGAAGAGTTTCAATCTCCGTGCCCTCTAACCTTTATTTTCCATTCCCGAGTTTCTCTTCGCTGCACCGTAACCCTGATTATATTTTCATGGACATCTTCCAACACTTCTAGTTAGCACTTCAATTTCAATTCCTTACCTCTCAAATAGCGCAAGTACTGAATTTTAACATCGTGCATAAACAAACCTTGAAAATATTAAGCAACAACAGAGGAGAAAAAAAGATGAAAGATTCTGAAGAGTGAGGTCTAATACTTAACTCCAATTAAAATGATGATTCCAGACAGGTGGAAATCTAACACTGAATTTTAAGACCTTAAGATGTGAGGTAGAGATGCTAACATCAGTATGCTAACATGCTCACCTTGATGGTGCATACATGCCAGTGTTAAGCTGATATCTTGATCTTGCTCACCACTGTAATTTAGCCTGTTAGCACTGGGGATAGACTGATTATCAGCCTGGCCAATCATCATGACTGATATTTGGCATATTTCCGAATATCGGTATTGGTATTTTAATTGGCCAATTATTGATCAATTAAATGCACTACTTCAGGTCTGATGCAGCCTCCTCTCTCTGTCTGTAGTCACTCTGTGGTCTCAAAAACTGAACATGAAACACAAGCCGTTGCCACAAACCAGGAAATTAGCTTCTCGCACAGCGGCTAAGGCTATGCTAACAGCTAGTGGCTAAGTTAGGAGGCAGCCACAGATTACCCTTTAAGATCTGGACCTTAGTGGACAATAAAAGTGATAGAACAGTGAAAGATTAAGAAAATATAGAAGAACAGCAGATGGAACTGCAGGAGACAAACTGATCAATCTCAGCTGATTCCACATAAACAGAGGAGAGCGTCCTAATATAATCACTTCTATTTCTATTTTACATATTCAATTATAGTCATCCTTATTAATGAATAAGCCTAGATATGAATGGCAGGGTCCCCACTATCACATGGTGTTAAAACATTACATTTAATATATATTCGTTACAAATATCGGTTATCTGCCTTTCTTGATTACCAATAATTGGTATCGGCCCTGAAAAACCCATATCGGTCGATCCCTAGTTAGCATGCTACCATTTGCAAAGCATCCCTAAATGCAAATTCAATCACAGGCTGATGTCAGTAATCTCCCATTATCTTTTTATTATATTACACTTATAGTTTCAAGTTCTTCATAAAGATGGAGCTGTTTCAGTAAATGTGTCCGTCCACACGAATTCACTTGATATGCCTGAAAACGATGTAAAACACATGCCAGGCCTGTTGGTGGTGCTGTGACGCTGTAACAGAAACAAGCGGAAACTGACGGCGGGACTTTAGGCATGCGCAGAAATCTGTATACAATGTAAACATAGAGCAGTACGGCGGCAAGTACGAGTGGACGAGCTGGTACGACTCTAGTCTGGACGGAGTTTGGCACATTCGTATTTATCGAGAGGTGGAGCTATGACGCAAGCGTGTCAGAAAAGAAGCGGACAGGGCATAACAATGGTGCCCTCTGGTACCTAGATTCAGAAATTATCGTTTCCAAAACGCCGGCTTCGTGTGGATGATGAGGATCACTATTGGTCCATATGTGGGGGAATCATCCATCATTTAATAGACTGATACCATCAAAAAACAGGTGCAATAGTTTTGTGCTTGAAGCAAAGCTATGAGGGATTGTCAAAGTTGTCAAAATTCTTTCAGTCAAGAACAGTAATGTCTGTACCACATGTCAAAGCAAGACAAGAAATTTAATTCAGTATCTCAATGTGATTTTTCACATGGTTGGTAAAAACTCACTGGTGTTGCTAAGTAAAGAACGTTTACCACAGTCATTCTAATTCATCCTCCAAAATCTATGGCTCTCCATCCAGTAATTGCTGATTCATTTCACCAAAAAAAAAAAAAAAAATGTTTTTGGAACATCAACCTCAGTGAAAAGAGGAAATCTCAAGGGGATCGCCACAGACAGTCGGCCTCCATCCTCCAAGGTGCATGAATATAACATTTAGTTGCGATCCATACAAGGGTTGGCAAGTATTTCAGCCTGGACCAAAGTGATGGACTGATTGATTTTCATTACCAAACCAGTGGTGTAGCTAAAAATTTATGGACTGCAAGAAACCCTGCAGTTTTGGCAGCACCAGCCCCTCTGATCTGCACACATTGCTAATCATCTGGAACAGCTTTGAAGCCGTGTACTGTCTGGGAGTCAACAACATTTGGTAATTACAAGGGGATAGGAATCCTAATTGTTACACAAATAAAGCATACACAGTCAGGACATTTAGCCCTTGGGGCAGGAATTTGTTTCCCCCTTGACAGATTACTTCCTATTTGTCTATTCTCTTCTGTAATCCCAGCCGTCACTGTGCCACGGTTCGCATGGACAAATAAGCATTACAGTGTTTGCACACACAAAAACTTTGTCCAAACACACATGGCTCCTCTCAGCAACAACAGATGGATGTTTTCTCCTCTGCAAACTGACGCTGCTTTAATCAGACAACGAGTTGACATACACGGTCAATGAGGTGAGATGGCAGGATGCCTCCGGAATCTGCGAATCATTGATCAAACTCCGGCCAGGTATTGACAGCGCGCTGACAGGTTTAAGGTCTAGTTTGGATTTGAAACACTCATCCGCACGATCATCGCCTGTAACAGCCGTCTGGAGTTCTAATTTTCACTCCATTATGAATGAGTTGGTTGCTTGATGAGAGACATCTGTCTCAGTTCCAATGTATTATCACCAGCAGCCTGTTGGTAGAGTGGACAGACAGTGTTGGCTTGGCAGGAAATACATGGGAAAATGCCCCGAGAAAATGAACCTGTATACTGTATGAGTCTATCTGACCACCATCTGCCATCGCCCAGAATAGCAAGCTGTGGGTGTGTGTGTGTGCGTGTGTGTGTGTGTGTGCATTCCTGTGTAAATGTTTGGTGTCTCCATCTGATGTTTGCTCAGTTAATCAATAGCAGTGATGCTGTACTCAGATGACATATAGTCCAGGCATCCCTATCTCCTCACCCTAATCAGATTAACACTGAATACCATCTATGTACACACCGGCCTCCTGGCCAGGATTTGGAGCTCTGCGCCGCCACCAGCCTCAACCAACAGAAGGAGAGCGAAAACACTGTCTGAAAATTGCCAGTCTATTGGGAGCTTTGTCAAAATAACACCAGATTTTGTTGATAAGAAAGCAATTTCAGCACCTTTTAAGTGTTCAATTTGTGTTTTCCATAAGTCAAACAAAGCACGCGCGGTCCAGATTACAATTCTCCAGAATGCAGGTGCCGTATGAACTTAATCCTGATTCAAGAAATGCACAAATGAGCAGCAGAGATTATATTCAAACTGGCACACAGCTGAATGCAAACATTAGCGGCAATCATGAAAGCAATTCCTTGGATGATTTCCATCGGCAGGGTAGTGGCATCAGCATGGAGCGTCATTTCCAATGGCTAAGAGAAAACACTTGCTCTCTTCTACATTTGGAATTGTTTCACATTTCTATCCCTGCCTCCTCATCCATGTAATACCATTCTCTCATAATCAGTTGAGGATTTAATTTCACAGAAAGGATTCAAAACAAATGGCTCCAGCAGCCGTTTTGCCATTCACCATATTCATCCATCTCCTTCTTATTGAAAATCATTCTGCGATGCCTCCCTGTTCTCCATAAATCCATTTAATTTACTGAACTAGTTCCTCAGAGCCCCCCCCCACGCCCCCTTTTTTCCTTCTTCTTCTACCTTGTCTCTTTGACAGTTAGTCCCCCTGAAAACCAAGTGTTCATTTTGAGAGGAAACAATATAAAATCAATCAAAGTTGTGCCGGTGTCAGTCTCTTCACCTGGATGTGATTTTAGCTGTCATCTTGCTCCAGATTCTTCTCAGAAGCCACCGAGTGGAAACGGATCTCGTCGACAGGTGGACAAAAGTAAACACAGATGAACTGCACACAATCACAGAGTCGTTACAATGCTGGGCATCGCTTGAAGAAGTGGAAACATGCAGTCTTTTTCTTTTGTTCAGGGCTTCTAGAAATCCATCTGACCTCTGCCTGTGTGAGTGTGAGATGATTTTTATATCTTTAGACTAGTTTTCATCTGTAAAAACTGACTAATGGTACTTTACATTAACCTTACAGTGAATAAAGGTCATTTACAACCCCATTAAGATCGAATACAGTACTGATGTATTTATATATGTGAAACTGGAATTAGATAAAGATTATTTCTCAAGCGGTTCACCTTCAACTTTATCACCACATGAATGTGAGCAACACAGAATTACACGATTACGATGCATTTTCTGAAAAAAAAGTTAATTTTCCACAGATAAGTACCTCTTTCTCAGTTTTAATCACATATCAAGAGTTGGCGATGACTTTTTCCTCGCTCTTCTGCATTAATTATGGATTCTCGGGTAATTTTCATTAATTACAGAAATGCCTGCAGTTAATCATCATTATTCTCGTTGGGTATTTGGGTTGGTTTCCGTATTCAAAGGTCGAGGAACTTGCGCATGTTGATAAGGAATCGGCACACTGATCGCTACGACACTGTGGGCATGAATAGGAAACTGGCTTTTCGGAGAAGAAAAGTACCCCGTGGCAATTTAGATGACTATTAATTTGACCTCTCTGCAATAATGTCTCTGTGTGTGGAAAAATGTGTGTATCAGAGCGGATTCGTGGCAACAGTCTTAGATGAGCAGAGGGGGTTTGCTGTACTGTATAAAAGGAGTATTTTGCATACACTAAAGTGACATTTCTACACAAAATTAACTTTATTCAGTTTGGGGGCATTTGGGGGACTCTATTTTTTAAGTGTCTAAGATCCAGGCTTAGGAATTGTGGAAGTTTAAGTTATGAGTGAAAGTTTGTACTCCTACACATAAAACTCTTGTCACAAAACGACCAAAATGACACAAAATGACAAAAGCGAGATACATAAGAGAAATGAGACGTAAAACAACACAAATGAGACACAATGAAGCGCAAATGGACATAGAAAAGAAAATGCAAAACAAACTGCGAAGCAAAATAAGAAAAAAGGCCCAAATGAGATACAAAATGATACAATGAGGCACAAAAGAAAATGAGACATAAAACGACAAAAACCAGACGCAAAACAAGACAAATGAGACACAAAATGACACAAATTGGACACAAAACAACACGAGTCAGATACAAAAGAAAATGAGACACAAAACAAAACAACACAAACAGACACAAAATGAGACAGAAAATGAGGTACAAAATGACCCAATGAGGTACAAAAGAAAAAAATGGGACACAACGAGACAAAGCAATACCAGCAAGACACAAAACCACACAAAAAAAAACTAAACAAAAGTGAGACCTAAGCCAAAACAAAATGACACAAATGACACCAAATTACCCTAGTGACATCCAAAAGAAAATCAGACTCATCAAAAATTAGATGCAAAATGAGAAAAAATGCATAAATAAGATACAAAATGACACAATGAGGCACAAAAAAATAAGAGACATGAAACAACAAAAATGAGACCTAAAGCAAAACAACTGAAACGGGCCACACAAATGAGACACAAAATGATTCAAATGAACCACAAAACAGCACAAGTGAGATACAAAAGAAAAATTAGACATAAAATGACAAAAACAAGACACATAAAGGCACAAATGAGACACAAAATGGCTCAAATGGGACACAAAATGACACTAAGGAGATACAACAGAATAATGACAATTGTTGAAAACAACAAGCAAGACAAAAAACAACAAAAATTAGAGAAAACAACACAAACGAAAAACAAAATGACACAATGAGGCACAGAAGAAATATGAAACACGAAGCACAAAACGACAAAAACACAGGGTGCAAGGTGCTAAAAGCTAAAAAACTGAGCCACAGCGATGGATATTCGGGTCCAATTAATGACGAATATACTTCGGGGGAAGGGGTGGGGGCACCAAAATTTAATCACCTGTTCCTTGCTATTATCAACATTTCCTTAAAATTTCATCAAAATCCGTTCATAAGTTTTCAAGTCAGTGCTGATTGCAGTGGCAACAAGATATAAAAACTGTGTATTGTAACACTGTAAAACGCTGGTTGGTACTTGTGTAACTTTTACAGCTCATATCTGAGGAGGGTTTAGCTCAGCACTTCACATCGATGTAGCAAAATCACACGCGAACTGAAAAGCTTAATAAAATATAACTATGATGTGTACAGAGTGGATGTATTGCATTTTACAGCCCTATAGTGGTCATATTACACTAAATTTGGCCAGTTTGGAAATGCAGAAATGCATTTCCAAACTGGTCAAATTTACATTGTGAATCATATTCACAAATCAGCTGTAAGCAAAACCTGACAAGTGAAGACCGAACAATAGATTTAAACATTGAAAATACTACAGTAGATAAACTGACATTTCCTCATCACTCCTGGCCAACCACATTGTTTTTTAATGCTTATAATAGAGACTGTCCTCCCATAAAAATGACCCCGTGTCACTTGGGCGTGCAGGACTATTATCACCCAGAGTCAGGCTCCACTGTGACAGGGGTCTCTAATGGCCTCAGCAATTACAGTGGGAGCAAAGGAGGAATTGGGGGAGGAGGTCAGGGTGGATGGATGGCTGACAAAACATTGGACTTTCACATTTCCCCCTCTTGAACTTTTTCTTTTAATCACTAGCTATCTGTAGTATATTGCGCTCCTATATGTCATAGTCAAAGGTTATTTTGAAGGACTAGTTGCTTTAATAATGTTCCGTTTTGCACTCTGCATCAGTAGTTTACAAACCATATACACGTGTGTCTTAATTACTTCTTCAGTGTCACATGTGAATGTCTCTGTTTTGTGAATAAACTGGCAATAGGACTCTAAAGAATCTAGAATCTAGATTTTAAAAAAAGTATTTTTTTTGCAACAAGAAGACGAAGTCAAGGTCCAGGGAAATTACCTGAGAATAAAAAAAACTATACACAAGGGAAAAAAGGCTGGAATACTAGACACTGGGTGAAAACACGATTCGGCACTTAAAGAGTGGAACACACAGACTTGTGCCTTGTTCAGACTGCCTGCCCAAATCAGTTTTTTGGCACATCCAAAAGTGTATCTATATTGATTTTTTGAGAGTCTGGGCGACAAAAAAACATGAAATGCAATTCCGATCGGATGTGTCACAATTTGGATACTCTGGTTGGGTCACTTGCAGTGCGACACACAGACGTCATCAAATCCAGAAAGACAGAAGTATTGACCAGAAACTATGGTGCTACTAGCCGACAACATCTTGAACAACAGTCACTGGACCGGCACTGAAATTAATGATAAAATTGAGACTCATTTCTACTCAGAACTGACTTCATTCACAAAAACGAGACACAAAACAAGACAAATGGGACACAAAACGACACCAACAATGACAAAAGTGAGACCTAAAAAAAACTAAACAAAGCAACTCAAAACGACCACACAAATGAGACACAAAATAATACAAATGAACCACAAAACAGCACAAGCGAGATATAAAAGAAAAATGAGATATAAAATGACAAAAACAAGACACATAAGGACACAAATGAGACACAAAATGGTGCTAGTGAGATACAACACACATAACTACAGTTACAGTTAATGTTTTAACTGTCTGCACATTGGGGGGAAGCTTATGGACAGACATAAGCTATAAGAACAGCCGGTTCACCAGCACACAGTAGCCATGTTGTTACTGATGCCGACGTTGTTACCGTAGCAACCCATGCAGTTAGGTTGGTGATGTCTAGATGCACAATTCAACAGTGTGGACAGGTTGCTCTTAAGATCCGATTTGAAAACCAAATCTGACTCCTGCAGTCTGAACGAAGCGGAAATACAGGATGGAAGGACGGATGGTAAACGACTGGTGAAACAAATATGGAATAGGTGTGGGCAAGTGTCTGAGTATTTCAATATAAAAGAGGTAACAATGAATGGATAACAAGGAGCAATACTAAAGATAACTTAAGAAGGACAGGATTTCCCACATGTCGAAGGAAATACACAGTAATATGCAAAATAGAAATTTGTAAA
>OMNN01087511.1:0-12832 GCA_900302755.1 Chromis chromis
TCGAGCACCTCTCCTCTCTCTTTCTTCCATACAGTTGTATACCACCATTACATATCACTGACTTTGTATCTTCCCCGTAGTTAGTTTGTTCTCTCTGCAGATGTCTCTAGATCTGGAGCTAAACGTCTCTGATCTGCAGTTTCTGGCTTCACCGACCTCCAAAATGTTCATTGTTCTGTTTGTCTGTTCTCCATCTGCTATCCCCTTCCCCTTCATCCCCACTCTCACTCCAACCAAACCGCTGGATGCAGATGGCCGCCTTCCCTGAGCCTGGCTCTGTCGGAAGTTTCATTTTTCCTCCCTGTTAAAGGGCTTTTTTTTTGTTCTTCCCCTCTGTTGCTGACTGCTTGCTCCTAGGGAATCCAAAGGCATCTTTGGATTGTTGGGTTCTCTGTTTAAAATTCACAAGGTCTTCACCTATGTTAAATGCTATGAGATCACATATGTTGTGAATTGGAACTATATAAATACAATTTAATTGAACGGAATTCCGCTGTATCACTTGTGTTGAGCTGGGGTGACAATAAAGTTGACTAGACTTGACATGAAGCACATGGCTTTGTAGAAACAAGGTGCAACCAGAGCTTAAACAAGGCTCCCTCTCTAAACTCTCTGTAAATGTCTGGAACCTGTTATTGCTAAAGTGGCATTGCGATGCAAAGACTACTTCGGTCGTACAGTATGGAAATACAACGCGATTTACAAACTAGTCTGACGTAGCTCAGTGGTTTTGTGCCGTATGAGCACATGCTGTACTATTTTGGATAAGATGCGCTTGACTTTTAACTGCCCGTTGCCAGTAATGTTATGCTATGTTTTATTAACACAGGTAGATTAGGCGAAAGATAAAAAGACGCAACTAGGTTAGGTGGAGCCAGTGTAAACAGCACAGGACATAATAACTTCAGCTCACGCTACGACTGCATTATTTAGCAACATTGAGAAACATACCTTGCGTAACACGGGTTCACATGGTGTTAGGATTCAGCAGATACTTATTGGTGATAGCAAACTATCCGCCACAGTTTAACACAGTTATTCAGCAGTGTTGAGGCTTGACTTCCGCCAGCAAACAGAAATCTTCTTTGTCTTCTTTGAGGTTAATTGGCGGTTGGCAAACAGCGTGTTGCGCATTACCGCCATCAAGTGGTAAGGAATGTGGATCAGGACGTCTCCTATTCACAGATAAAAAAAAAAAAATACACAAATAAAAACCTTTAATTGTTAAATTAAATTAGTTTAATAGCACTCACTTCTAGAGTTGCTTCGTAGAATATCTATGGACTCAAATTTTACTTTTATTTTCCTGAGGTTTGGATTAATTGTCTTCCTTCTGTCTCATGTAGTAGTAGTAGTAAATCAATTTATTTCAAACCTGCACACAGTACAGCTCACATCACAACAACGTATACAAATGCATGGTTTATAAAGGGGATGGATGAAGCAGACGCTTATACAGTTCCAATCCCCCCACTCACCAGCAGACACAACAACACAACATACAGTACTAACACTGGTCATAACAACACAACATACAGTACCCGGACACACTCTGACCCACACCCCTCTCCCTTCATGCTCACAGCTGAGGGCATCAGTCTCTCGACTGATTTCTTTGAAACATTTTTTTTAAAAATTGGATAACGGTAGAGCAAACTTTTAGGTCCCCGGCCAAACCATTCCACAAGAGAACTCCCCGCACTGAGATGCACATAGATTTTAAAGTAGTTCTCTGTAGAGGACGTTAAATAAATCGTTTAACATTACAGAAAACAATAAATGGCTCACTATACTTGTGTTCCATAATCAATGGCATATTTTCGTGAATAGTTGTTTCCTATTTCCACTCATATTAGTCTTCCTGTTTTAACATCCTTGATCTCTCTGTACATTCAACTTTTGATACCAGGCTTACAGAGTTTCATTAACAGTCCCTCCTTCCACATCATGTCATCGGCCCTCTTTATGTCAAGAAAACAACAGTCACAAGACTTTTTCTGTTTATTTGAGCTTTCCTTATTTCACGTTGTAGACATAGGCTACAGCTGGCTTTGTGGTAGTATGTCTTCTCACTCTCAAGCCACTCTGATATTAGGATACATATTTATCTTTTCTGTATAATAGAAAAAAAATCCGTAAGATTTCTAACGTAAAATGATTCTCTTGGTTAATAAAGTACCAAAGGTGTCTTTTTCATTCCGCTGCTGTGAGACTATACACATCTGTATATTAGACCAGTCCAAGGAGTTGTTGGATCTAGGCTATGGTATAAGATCGTAACCTTGGTCAAGACTAAAACTTACAAACAAACGTGTGTGCGCGGGGCGTTCCTGAGCTGTACGTTTACCGAGAGGATGCTTTTATTCTGAAAAGAGGAGGTGTGGATGTTACTGCTTCTGTTGAGCTCCTCAGTTCAGGCGCTTGAAAGACGTCCGGCGGCAGCGAACAGGTATCTGTTAAACCATTTCTTTTAATTCTCCGTCTAGCTTTATCGTAATTTAACTTGCTACAATTTCGACATCTTCAATTAAACTGATTGCAGCTCAGATGCCACGTTTATCTAGTCAAACACAAACCAACGCAAAATATAGCTAACGTTAGCTCATGCACAGCACTGACGTGACAGTTAACCTCATTAGATGCATAAGAAGCTAAATAAGTTCGTCTTTTCTCTTCCATGTAGCTTGCTGAGACAGAGGGCCGGATATGTGTATCGCAGCAATCGCTGAACTCGAGTTAAAGATGGCTATTTGTCGCTTCCTGTTCAGGCGTGAAATGTGTTTACTGTAACGGTAATGGTGTCTTTGCGCTTTGAAAAACAAAAAGCATTTTTGAACACTGTGAAATGGACACAATCATCTGTCTACATCTATTTCCACTCTAGCACATGTCCAGTTTCGAACTCATCTCAGCATAAGCTACATGTTTGCTGTTATATAGATATCAACCAGCTGTCAAAAAATATAAAACATGTAATCATCAGTCGTGTGTACCAAAATGCTGGAATGTTAAAATAGTTCTAAAGTGGCTTATGGGTGTCTGTATGAAGGTGAACATGCTCTGTTAAACCCTATTGTTTAGCGATGAAGTACGTGATGTGGGAAGAACCCTGTTTCCATAGTTTCCTCTGTTGCCTCATTGGGTTGTGATGTCAGCACAGCACTGCCCCTTCACACTCCTCTTTCTGTTATCAGTGATGAGTCACCAAGCAAGCAGAACATCTCAATGATTCTGTCCTTTGCCATTTTTATAAGCATCCTCTGGGTATCAAGTTAATTGTGACTTGGAGCAGCAGCTTGCAGTCTCAGATAAGCAAGGCAGGAGCTCCATGGAGGGTAATAGGGTTGGGAGAAGTCTTTTCCATTTAAAAACAAGATTTTGCCATATTATTTAAACCACAGTTACTATCGTGTTATTACCTCTGGGTGCAGTTGACCAATCAATGCTGTTACATACTGTTTCAATGTACTGTTTACTACTATTCTAACATAAAACTTTAAATCCTGTAATAGAGGAATTTACTATGGCTACAAATTCCAACAGGCATGGAACCATTAATACCAGAGTCATCCACATTTCTGTCTGGGGTTTGTTTTTGATCTGTTTCTATTATTTTATAGTCATTTTAAAGGGTGTTTCTGGGCTTTTAACATCACTCATGCAGGAGACCCAGCTAGCGTTGTTCAAGCAGAGGCTTGTGTACATATAGCCGTACGCCACCCAGATTGCATGTCTTACATAACATATTGACATGTTTATCAATATACAGGTATTAATGTGACTCAGGCAGATCTAAAACATGATAGATTTATGTCTGAATCTTACAGTAATGTTTATCAGGTGTCACTGAATGTAAGCTGGGATATTACAGAAACATTAGAAGACCTACTGTCCTGTTTAGTGCCAACAACTAGCTGTGTGTCAGTCTTGCCTTTGAATTTCATAAATACCTGCCTCATCCCACAGCAAAATAAATAATAAGTGTTTCTTTAAATTGATTGATTCTTTAAAGTGATTTGGGCATTTACACACATGGCAAAACAGCAGTAACTTCATTGGCACATGTTCTGATGGGATATAATGTTTTGAACTCAATTACAATTGACACACACACACACACACACACACACACACACACACACACACACACACACACACACACATTCATGCATTCACATTGATTACTGGTTTGTTTTTGTTAATACACTTCTAAATGCTGAATTGAGTTGTGGTCTGTCTGTTTGTTTGAGCATTGCTGTTTTGTTTTTTGTGACTGAATTCCTTACTTGTGGGCGGCTGTGGCTCAGGTGGTAGAGCGGGTTGTCCACCGTGTTTCTACCAAGAAGCACCAGGAGCTAGTTTGGAGCTAGTGCTAGTTTGGTGCTTAGTTGGTTCAAATCCCGTTCCTCCTAAGAACCGGTTTGCCTTTCCACTGGCCAGGAGCCAAGTTGGAGCCACGGCATTGTGTCACCATAAAACGTCTACGCTTGTATCGATTACATAGCGGTTAAACAAACGCAATAAGTTGATGATAATATCTATGTTTATCTTTAGAAAGATGTTCATAAGGTCTGCGGAGGTCCGCGAGGTGGATGTCACCTGATGCCCACCGCCGGCACACAATTGTACCGGACTTCAGCGCAACAGTTTGTGCAAAACTTCCGTGTGTCCCGTGATTCATACTAATACATCTGCGATTGGACCAGGGACATCCTGGAGAAAAAGGACACTAATGACCTCTTGTGTGTCCCTTTCCACTACTGATCGCTGGTCACGATAACCCCGCCCCCAGCCCCTGGGCCCAGCAAGGAGTTGGTGCTTGCTAAGCACCAGTTTTTAGCACCTGGAGCTGGTGCTTAGTCAGGCTCTGGCTCCGAACTAGCACTAGAATCATGTCAGTGGAAACACGGTATGAAGATTGACATAAAGTGCTATGAGATGACATATGATGTAAATATGCACTATATAAATAAAATTGAATTGAATTGATTGCAAGATTGGCGGTTCAAGTGTCCTTGGGCAAGACACTGAACCCCAAATTGCCTCCCAATGGCAGGCAGGCCCCTTGCATGGAAGCTCTGTCGCCATTGGTGTGTGAATCTGTGTGTGAATGCAAAACACATTGTGAAGTGCTTTCAGTACCATTAAGGTAATAAGGCGCTATACAAGTGCAAACCATTACTTTGGTGGTCGCTTACCCAGTTTTGTATGGTTTGACAATATGACTTTTTTGTTCTTTGTCAGATTTGTCTCTGACTGGCACCCCTCATTATTAATCAGGTCAAACCCGCTACAGGTTGCATATGCGACTTTTGGTTGCAGTCCTGAGCCCTGGCATGTGAGCTCGGGGCTCTGCTTTCTGCTCAGTAGATTGCTCATTGGCTTTGGGATGTATGAATTATAAGACCATGACTTATGACCTTTTGGTGGGGCTCAGGGCCCTGTTCGACTGCCCTGTTCAGAAATGTGTCAATGGAAGATATCTGTTAAGGGGCATCTTGATCTTCCACTTTTAACTTTGTACAGTTGTACACCAGAGACATGGTGTCTCATTCAGTGTTTTATTCAGTGCTTGGGGCACTGTTGGATGGAGATTGATGCTGCAGGGTGATACCAATGCTGATTGTTGATAATCAAGAAAGTCCAATAACTAATATTTGGAACCAATGTACATGAAATGTTATATGTGGTAGCACAGAACCTGTCATTTATAACCAGGCTTCTATAATTAATAAGGAATACTATAACTGAATATGTACGCTAGTGATAGAAGTGATGATGTCAGAGCATCAGGAGATGCTAGGATACTCTTCTCTGTTAATTATGAGATTCATAACTGTTTGTTTAGTCTTTTCCTGCAGTTACATCTGCTATTCTATGTTTTTTTAATCTTTACCTGTTCTATCATTTTTATTGCCCACTAAGGCCCATATCTTAAAGCATTATTAGTTACTGTTTTCCAGACCCTGTTTTGGAGTAATCAAGGGCTGCCTCCTAACTTAGCCACTAGCCACTAGTGTAGCCTTAGCCACTGTGAACGCAGCTAATTTCCTGATTTGTGGGGACAGATTGTGTTTCATGTTCGGTTTTTGTGGGTTGTAAACTCTCTCTGCTATAGAGATATGTCTGTCAGTCACAGCAGATTGCTAAAGGTAATCTTACCTTTAATCCTTTAAACCTACGGGAGCGCCGGCGCTGTCATTTGCGTATCTATTGTTCAATGCGGTAGAATTGCAACCAAATAAAATGGAGCAATAATTCCTTTTGCATATAAAACCAAAGGAGTTACACTTTCATATGATGCATCCAATGTGTCCCAGATAGGGATGGGAATTGATAAGATTTTTACGATTCCAGTTCCATTTTCGATTCTGCTTAACGATTCGGTTCTCTTATCGGTTCTCATTTGGAAAAAAGGAGAACAAAGGACGTGCTAACGCTAACGCTAACGTTGCTGCTGGGTTGACTTTCACTCCAGAACGGATCGAAAACGCGCCATTCATTCCAAGTTATCGCTGTGTGTGCAAATGTTTCTGCATATCTGTATTATTTCCTCCCTTTGATGAAATATCCACTTTGCAAGTATTGCAAGTTGCCCTGTCGTCATCCTTTCTCGTGAAATGTAACCAAACTTTCGAGCGTTTGTGCCGCTTGGGTGCCATGTTTCCTTCTGGCTGCACTGGTGAATGATGTCGCCACACAACGTGCATGGTCACGTCATTCGCGCCCACTGGAATTGATAAGGGAATCGTTTGCAAAATTGGCAAACGATTCCATGGAATTGAAACACTGGGAACCAGTTCTCAACAAGAATTGGTTTTCGATTCCCATCCCTAGTCCCAGAGCGCTGTTTCCTTCCACTAATGTGTTTGCAGAAATCCAGTATAAAGCGCACACAACATAAACATTATAATCTAGACCGCGGGTGTCAAGTTCCGACATCAGAATACACTTCATTACATTGTGAGCATGAACTATCACGTGGTTCCAGACCCTCACCACACACTCCCTACGCTCTCCCAGACCCCCACCCACATATATACGGAACCACTAAAACCCATTCCTCTGTGTGTTATCATGGACAGTATTTTGTCACAAGTCCTATCACAGCTCCACTGGTGCTATTGAAGTGTAATGTTAGACTTTGAACTTTGGTTGCACCATTGATGTACATGGTGTCTATATATCTATAGTTTCCTTTAGTGTACATGTTGTCTCTCTGCAAATTGGTTCTTTCTGTATATAGTTATGTCTGATTGTATATGTATTTTGATAAATTAAAAAAAATGGCACTACAGCATGTAAAAATGTAAAGATATGCTCTGGCTACTTGTTCTATTGTAGGTCTTAAAGGGCTAAAGGTTTTTACAGGTACTCCAGGTAGTGTTAGCCACAGGCCTGTCAGTTAGCCTTAGCCTAGTGTCGACACCAAAATAAGTTCCAGTTGCACTGACACCAACAAGTGAATTATTTGGACACTGTCAATGTAACTGGGAAACTGGGCACGCTTGTGAAAGACTGCCATGTGTTTTAAAACTTCAACAGTATCTGTTACCTCAACCTCAAAACATAACTCTGGTCTGTAGATGTGCTTGTCTGCCCTTGTCTGTACACAGTAGCTTTTGTTGTTGATTGGCTGTTACTTGTGATGTGAGCCAGTAAGGTAGAGCTGTAGGTGGGACACTGCTGAGATCACAGATTGACTACAGACAGAAAAAAAAGGGGGGGGGGGGGCACCAAAATTGAATCACCTGTTCCTTGGCCCATTGTCAATATTTCCTGAAAATTTCATCAAAATCCGTTCATAACTTTTCAAGTTATCTTGCTGACAGACAGACAGACAGACAAACGGAGGCAAAAACATAACCTCCGCTCCGTGCTTGGCGGAGGTAATAATCGGTGAATAATGACACCGATTATCAGAAAAATTACAAATACAGTATATGCCTGGATAATCGATCAGGTGGATAACACTGGTCTACAAGCAGAATGGTTCCAGAATAAATGTAGTGAATTTTTACCAGATTTGGGTCACTAATAAAGCAAAATTAAGTCAGAAGTGCTAATTGCCTGTAGTTTTCAAGATACAGTATTGGGTCAAAATTGGACATTGTAAGCAAATTAATGAGAGAACGGGTATTAATCAAAATGAAGTGTTTGTCTCTGAGCTACCATTCCTACCTCAACACATTGTCTGCACATTAGACTACATTCATGTTGGCCAGAGTTTAGACAGAACATGCTCTGTTTGACATATCTGCAGAAATCTGTCTTGGAAGTGACAAAATGCATTCATATAGAAACATTTCATGAGGACATTGCAGCTATGGAGAAAAGATATCAGGGAAAATGGAATCCATCTATGCTTGCTGACTACTGTTGGAATGTGTCAAGGGATGATCCTACTGCCGTGTATAAGAGACAAGCCAAAAAGCGCCACGTAGAAACAGAATAAAGATGGAAATTTGTTGTTTTATGTGATGTTTTAGCCTGTATTCTGTAACACATTTAATCACCATAAGTCATAAGACATTTCTAGTTTAATCCTTGACATGTTAGGACCTGGGAATTAACACCTTTTAGAATATAACTGTCCTTTTTAATGTAAGATTTACAAATCTATTATCAATATACATAAACCTACATATTTGTAACAAAACTGTATCATTAAATATCTTGAAATCATTAGTCAACCAGCACTTTTATCATTTGTTTTCCAGTCCATCTTATCAATGTATGTAAGATTTAGCAAATTTTATCTCTGAAGCAAATATTTTCCAAAACTTTGTAGACCAGTGTAATCCATCATCTATCCCTACTCTACCCTACCCATTCAGCTGCTGGCCTTAGTAAGTCTTCTGCCCTCGGTTAGTGTAAGTACGTAACCTAGACAGCGAGCTAAACATCTAAATGATTCCAGCAATAAAAGACACGTTGTTGTCGTCTTTGTCTTTACTGAAGACCATTTACGTTGTGAAACTGTAACATACAGAACAAGACATACATAAGTGCTCTTGCATGCATAACTCATAAATCAACTGTAATAAACATCACGCACCATTACGCACTCCTAGGCTAACATCGGCTTTAGCTTAGCAACTAACGTCGGCTTTAGCTTAGCGGCTAACGGCTAGCGATATTAGCTCATTACAATACAACACTGATACAAAGAAAATATGTCTCTAAAACTTAATATAATGCAAAACACAACATGAAACAGCATTATATCACACAGACTTACAGATTATGATTTGCCAAGGCTCCAAGTAAAGAAACGATGCCGAGAGAGGTGGATCGGCATGTTTACACGTCCCGTGCTGGACTCAATCTAGCCTCAAGTCATTTAGCTGCTGCTTACGACCACCGGCCGCTAGGAGGCACTGTTATAATACACTACCACATATACAACCAAAACACAAATAACACCACAATAATGCTGGGAGCGACACCTATTGGCATAAAAGAAGAATAGCACCCATTTTACTGCAGATGAACTTGCATTATGACAGATTTACTCACTTCTAAATGAAGGGCAGAACACTCCACGTCTGACTCTGCAAGATGTCATTTTAACTTATTAAAGAACAACATATAAAGATAATATCAAACAACTCAAACATCTCTAAGCATTGTCCTTAGACACCAATAACACTACTTCACTAATAGGTCGCAGGTAATGTCTGTGTTCTCCTTTGCGGAATGTCTTCACCTCGATCTTTCTGACTCGTCCATCCTCGCTGGGAAAAGTCTTTGTGATGAGCCCAAGTGGCCAGTCGTTCCTGTGCTCTAGTCCCTCTTTCAGAAGAACTACATCTCCTGGTTGTAGATTAGGTTTCACTACCTTCCACTTGCGACGATCTTGGAGTCCAACAATGTACTCCTTCTGCCACCGGCTCCAGAAGACATTGGCCAAGTGCTGCACACGTCTCCACTGTGCTCTGAATAGGTCACGGCTTTCAAAGTGACCAGGTGGAATTGGAGGAGTACCAACCTTTTGGGTGAGCAGCATGGCAGGTGTGAGGATGACTGGGTTTTGTGGGTCTGTAGAAACTGTTGTGAGTGGCCGTGCATTTACTATTGCAGTCACTTCAGCCATGAATGTCACCAACACTTCATGTGTGAGCTTTGCATTTTTGTGTTCCAGCAGCATCGCATCCAGAATACGGCGTGTGACCCCTATCATTCGCTCCCAGGAGCCTGCCATATGGGATGCGTGTGGGGGGTTAAACTGCCACTGACACTGGCTGTCTTTCAGAAAGGAGTCAATTTTGGGGTTGTTACAGCCTTGTTTGTCTATTTGCAGCTCTCTGCAGGCGCTTACAAAGTTGGTGCCACAATCAGACCTGAGTAGTTTGGCAGCACCTCTGATGGCGAAAAAGCGACGCAGTGCATTGATAAATGATGAAGTGTCCATTGATTCGATTACTTCAATATGTATTGCGCGTGTACTCATGCAACTAAAGATGACTGCCCACCTTTTTGCATCTGCCTGACCTCCACGCGTTTTTCTGACTGCGACAGGCCAGGGGCCAAATACATCAAGGCCTACGTGTGTGAAGGGAGGATTGGTGGATAACCTGTCCTCTGGAAGGTCAGCCATGATTTGTTCTTGCTGTTTTCCTCTTAATCTGCGGCATGTGACACAGTTAAATATTGCACTACTTACTGCCCTTTTTCCCCCTACAACCCAAAAGCCTGCAGCTCTAACTGATCCTTCAGTAAAATGTCTGCCCTGGTGGCTTACAGTCTCATGAAAGTGTCTGATTATGAGCTGGGCAAGGTGATGTTTTGCAGGGAGGAGCATGGGGTGTGTCTCATCTGATGTTAACTGTGCTCTTTTCAGTCTCCCACCAACTCTAAGGACCCCATCTGTGTCAATAAATGGGCTTAGTTTGCTGAGTGGACTTGACTGTTTGATAGGCTCACCTCGCTCGATGCACCTGATGTCCTCTGCGTAGAGCTCTCTCTGAACAGTGCGGACGATTGTGACTTTGGCTTGGTGAAGCTGCTTTTCATCCAGATGTTTACTGCATTTGTGCCATCCATGACATGCATTTCCTGGGTTGTGTTGAAAGGATTTAGCGATGTGCTGAAGTCTGGCGATGGCTTTCAGTAGTACTGTCCAGCTTGAGAACCTCTCAAAACGTGTGCTTCCAAGTGTAGCTTTTGACAGAGTAGTGGCACATGTTATCACTGGACGTATTTCATTGTCAGTCTCTGGGTTTACAAGATCAAAGGGCTGTTCAGGTTGTGGGCTTTGGCAAAAGTCAGTTAGGAAAGCAGGCCCACTGAGCCAAGTGGAGAGGGAGAGCTGCTCAGCAGGTAATGCACGCGTGGCATGGTCAGCTGGGTTTAAATGAGTGGGCACATAATGCCACTGATGAGCTTCTGTGGAACGCCTAATGCGCTCCACTCTGTTGTGTACATAAACATAAAAACGTCTCTTTTCGTTGAAAATGTAACCCAGCACTACTTTAGAGTCTGTGTAAAAGCTCACCTTGTCCACTGTGATGTCCAGCTCCCCCAGGACTAGATCAGCGACCTCTACAGCCAGCACCGCTGCGCAAAGCTCCAGTCTTGGTATGGTAATGTCTGGCTTTGGGGCAAGTCTTGCTTTGCCGAAGAGGAAACCCACTTCGCTGTAACCGTCCGCTGTTGTGAGCATGAGGTAGGCAACAGCACCCACAGCTTTTGTGGAGGCATCACAGAACACAATGATTTCTTTTGTTTGTGCTATGGACAAGGGGATTGAAGTGTACATTCTGGGGATCTCAAGTTGCTGCAAATGTTTCAGAGAGTCTTTCCATTTTTGCCATTGTTCTTGTTTCTCTTTTGGTAGGTCAGTGTCCCAATCACTGACATCGGATGAAATGTCTCTTAGTATGGCTCTGCCTTCAATAATGACAGGCACTGCAAAGCCAAGGGGGTCATACACACTGTTAATGACTGATAGCACTCCCCTTTTGGTGTAGGGCTTTTCACTAATGGTTACCTGGAACTTAAACAGATCGGTGGACAGGTCCCAGCCCAAGCCTAAACTGCGCTGCATGGGTGATGAGGTTTGTCCTAGCTCGAGGCCCTGCATGCCAGTTGCAAGGTCTTCCTTTGGGAAGGCGTTTGTGATGTTAACACTGTTAGATGAGATTTTGTGCAAACGTATGTTAGACTGTGCCAGCATTTTCTGAGTTCTACTCACTACATCAGTGGCTTTCTCTGGGGATGAGAATGATTTCAGTCCGTCGTCCACGTAAAAGTGGCGTTCGATGAATTGTCTCACATCACTGCCGTACTCACTCTCACCCTCCACAGCTGTCCTCTTCAGTCCATAGATGGCAACTGATGGTGATGGGCAGTTACCAAATACGTGGACACGCATCCTGAATTCCTCCACTTCTCCATCAAGATCATGGTTTTTGAACCAGAGAAAGCGGAGGTAGTTGCGGTGATCCTCTCTGACCACAAAATTGTGAAACATTTGCTCCACGTCTGCCATGACTGCATAAGGGTCGGACCGGAAACGCACAAGCACTCCCACAAGGCTGTTATTGAGATCTGGCCCTTTAAGCAGAACATCATTGAGAGAGACATTGTCACATTGAGCACTCGAGTCGAACACTATTCTGATTTTCCCAGGCTTTTGTGGGTGGTATATGCCAAAGCTAGGGAGATACCAGCATTCTTGCTCGGGGGTGAGAGGAGGGGCAGGTTCTGCATGGCCCTTCCTAAAGATTTTCTCCATGAACTCAACATAATGCTCTTTCATTTCAGTTTTCCTTTTCAGCGTTCTGCGAAGTGACATCAGGCGAGTGAAGGCTTTTTCCCTATTATTGGG
>OMNN01087517.1:0-11421 GCA_900302755.1 Chromis chromis
GTTGTTGCCATGTGGTGGGGGGCATTTTCCTGCAGTGACATTCGGGATTTCCATTAGCATGAGGGAGTGTGCTTGTTCTAGGACAATGTTTATTTGGGTGTCTAAGTCTCATCAACATGGATGGCAAAATCCAAGGTTTTCCAGCAGAACACCACATAGTACCAATATGATCAATGTTATTCACTTCACCTATCAGTGGTCATAATGTTGTGGCTGATCGGTGTATGTAACATGCTATAGACTTGCATTGGTTACAGTTTCTCTGCCATGTTTTTTAAGTACCTTATCATGTTATCCACACAAACTAGATCAGTGATTACCTCCTGAGTAATACTCACAAGATGAACCTTACTCAAATGTTCATCAAAATACTCAAACAGTGGTCTAACTTTGAGAGGTATTGTCTTGACAGATATCTTAACCATGTTGAGACCAAAACAGGCAACACTGGTATATGTTCTCATCAACATGTCATCATACATTAAAGTTACATATGCATTAGTGAAAGCAGCATGTGTCCTACCACAATGTTGTTCAAAAATGCACCTCCACAACAGTTTCAGTGCTCCTTTATTGAATTATTGAATTTTTTTGAGCACCTAGTAGACGGATGACAGCATTCTTCAAAAATCTATTTCTCCATTTGGTGTTATGAGGATGGAGATAATCATATTACACCCGAGTCCTGCAGATACCTGTGTTGGAGACAATATCCACCTTGTTCTGGCAGACTCACAGGACAGAGTTCACCTTTGTTCAGCTGCAGCACTGCCAATGTGTACAGTCAGCCAATGGAAACACAGATGGATTGAAAATGTCACCGTTCTAGCGAGTGCTATCACCTTGTTTAGTACGACATTACACTTACCAGAGCAGATACTCTGTTTACAGTTTGTGAATCCTGTGCTCAACATTTTGTTTTGTTTCTGACATTGTAATTGTGATTGGGCAGTTTCACTGAATGGACGTGGTTGAAGTTGCCCCTCGCCCATCCAGAATCACCTGTCTATGTTTCCACTGGGTTGAGATTTGGAATGAACACCATATGACTCACAACATTTTCAAACACTGAGCTCTCGTGCCTTATATTAAAGCACCTGCATTTTGGATGTTTCTACACTAAAAATCTCCGTTCTGCCAAACTACACATCAGCTGAATGTAAAGTGTATATGAAATTACCTTTTTTTATTATTCATAAACAGGGTCTTTCAATTTGAGAGCATCATTTCTTCAATTTATGTTCAGATTTTGCATTGCTTTGAATTTAAATACTCTGCCTTCTCGCTCAGGTGCAAATCCCCCCTGCTCCTACTCAAAACTGTTTGTCTGCACTTATATACTATTTGCTGCACAAATATCCCATGCTTCAGTTTTAGTGCATCTCCTCACACTCGCACTGTGAGCTCGTGAAACTTCTGCTCTCAGGTTTGTGTTTTCACTCTTGGATCTTTGTGAAACAAGCCTGTCAAACAACAAAATGTCAGGTATGACGTTGACCGATTAAAATCATCAGTGGTTTGTGGTTGCTGTGTAAACAAGTTAATCTACTCCTGCCCTCCAATGCTTATTATACACCGATCAGCCACAACATTATTAGATAAAGTGAATAACATTGATCATATTGGTACTATGTGGTGTTCTGCTGAAAAACCTTGGATTTTGGCATCTGTGTTGATAAGACTAAGACACCCATATCTTGACGAACATGACAATGGCCCAAGATGTTGATTTGACCTTCAAACTTCCTAGACCTCATTCTGATCAAGCATCAACAGGATGCAGTGGAACAAGTTTGATTGACAGAAGCCCTACTGCACAAGCCAGAGTACCCAAAGGATCCACTGCCAACGTCCTGGTGCCAGACCCCATAGGACACCCTGAGAGGTCCTCTTGTCCATGCCCAATGGTTCAGTGGTTTGACCACATAAGGGGGACCAACACAATATTAGGCAGGTGGTCATAATGTTATGCCTGATCGGTGTATTTGGATAGTACTGGAAAAAAAAACATCATCCCTTAAACATCTCATCTTGTGGGTTAGTGTGCTTTATAGTCACGAAACTTGTCACATATTTTTAAAACTAGATCCTTACAGTGCTCAGAAAAACTCAAATTTGGACATCTACTAATCCAACTATACTAGACATCTCTACTAACTAAGTAAACTGATGAATATTGAACTTTATTTGATCAGTAATTACTACTGTATGTTGGTTGTGATAAGGTTGATATCTTAGAGCTTTTATATCAGTCTGAGGTGGGACAGTTTCACAACTTTGGAGCTCTTGAAACCTTTGCAAAACTTACATCACTGCAAGAAATGCACTATGGACAATACAGTATATATAATGAGCTTTTTATGGTATGTTTTCACATATGTTGCAGGTAAACCACTTATTAGATCGTCAGCTTGAAGAACCTGTGCAAGAATGCCTCAAAGATGCCTCACATGTTGTTCAGGTAGAAGTAGTGCATTTGTGTAGAGATTTAAATGGATTAGAGGATGTAAATTAATTTACTTAACTAATAGCTCCGATTTAACTTATTTTCATACAGAAACTTTGCATGGAGACGGTAAATAAATAAAAGAAATGAAACAATTTTTACACATCGTTTAATCAGACCATCCACTTTAATATCAGTACGAGACTAGAGGACAACCTCTTCATGGTGGGAATACAAAATGTGAAAACAAATAGTGCAAAAGCATAAAATAAAAGCACAGGCACACAAAACGTTCTTCTGAATGAGAGCACAGTTTGTTTGCTGGGTTTTTATTGCGACTTCTGAGCAAGCTTCTGTCTAGTTTCCAGGCGACATTTTCAAGGCAGGGCCCGAACCTGCCGACGAAGCGGAGGAGACGCACGTCAGACAGTGCAAAGGATGGATTTGGTTACAGTCGTGGTCGATGCAAATGGCATGAAAATGTGACAAAGTAAGCAAATGAATGAACGAATGATTGACGTGTGCACAATACCTGTCTATTTATACGTGTGACTTTCGGTTCCGCCACGTCCGAATCCTGGCAAGAAGAAAAACAGACAAATACATCTCAAAATATAGTGTGTACAGATGAAGCTTTATATGATTCAGGGCTGTTACTCTCACTTAATGTAAGTGATGAAAGAGACAATCATTGTGTGAGCTTATCAGGTGATAACGTGATTTGATAGCAGCATTTACAACCAGATCCAAAACGCTATCCTAATTCAGGGCGTTCCTGTCTGAGACTAAATCTTAGGACCAAAGGTGACTGAGGCGACGACAAGTCTATTCTTGACTTTTTTTTCAGAGCAATTAAATTATTTGATGTTGTGATTGTGTATTATTTATTGTGTAATAAGGATTATGCTTACCTTGAGGTCCAAACATTGCACTATAGCAGGGCTTGTGACAGTATGGCTTCCCCTCATGCTGGAAGAGGCAAAGTTGTGATACAGATGTGTTATAAAAAAAAAAAGGAAATTAGATATAAGTCTTGAAGTATTTTTTGTGTTTTTTCTTGGAAAGCACATCTATAAAAGTTGCCAAAATTGCACATAATAGTCACATTATCTCTGCGTTTAGTCCTGGGTTTCAGGTACAACTCATGTTTTCTAAAACCCTGTATGCATTATTCAAACTTTTAGGATCTCTTAATGTGTTGTTGCAATCTCTTACCTCTGCATGTGAGCCAGGTGACAGCGTCTTGTTGCACTTTTGGCACTTCAGACATGGCCTGTGCCAGTCCTTTCCCAGTGACGTCACCCTCTCGGCTGCAAAACACGACAAAAAAAAGACAAAATTAATAACTTCCATTGCAAAACGCAGACAAAATCATGTAGAGGGGAGGAGGTGGAAGCATCCCAGGGTCGTGCATGGGTTAGGTTAGGTCATCACGTTGGGATACAACATCCGTTTTAAACCAATTAGATGTCCTCTGTGGAGATAAGTTTGAGGACATTATCGGGTGTGGTCCTCGAGGGGGAAAAAGAACCGAGTGTCCTTGAGGAATCTGCCCTCCTCGCGCCTCATAAACTCTGATAAAGACGTCTTTATCTGCGAGGGTTTATCTGCACAAACACCCATCAGGAGGATCGTAAAAGTGGGAGGGAAACCCCGGTTTAACTGTCTTGTGGTTCAGGCGACTTTTGAGACCCTGTCACATGGCGATGAGGTCAAGAATTGGAGACCTCAGCAACTAAAAAATGCTGAAAATGGAGAAGTGTTATCAGGAAATGTGATGTAACCGTGGAAAACGTGATTAACATCCGCAGACTTTGTAAAAACATTGAAGGAAAGGCAGGAATGACAACAACTGGTTTCAGGTGAAGCCTCTGGCCTCCAAATGTACCCAAAATATCAGGACATGACATATTTCCTCCCTAAAAATAGCCCGATGTGGCCTGAGATTATGCAACGGGCAGCGGAAACAGTGAAAGTGCTTCAGGGTGGGGTCAGTATCTCAGGCCAGCTCCATGAAAACAGGTCAGCTCAATGTGGTGGTGCTTGGAACAAGTCTGACCTGAAATAATTACTGTACTTAACTACGAATAACAAACCAGTGGACTGAGCAAACAGTGGCCTGCAGGACCGTCCATCTTCATCAGCTGTAATGATGCATGTTGTTCTACACCTACTATGCGGATCTGATGGCGTTTACTTTTGTGCACGACTTATTTATTTCACCTGATAATGAGTAGAAGTGGGGTGTGACAGGAGGAAGAATTATCCGGTCTGCTTTTTGCAATAGCTCTGGCTGTCTGGAAGCAGTCCAGTG
This sequence comes from Chromis chromis, assembly GCA_900302755.1. NCBI lineage: Eukaryota > Metazoa > Chordata > Actinopteri > Pomacentridae > Chromis > Chromis chromis. The sequence goes on from OMNN01087517.1 coordinate 4,761, forward strand.
TACACAAACACACTAATCTGAATGGAAAAACACACTACGAGAGGAAACTGTAGAAGAATTTGCTTCATTCCATCCCAAAAAAGATTCATGGAGAACTAAAAGAGAAACTAAGAAGGCAATTTCAAGCATTAAGAGGAAATCTCCTTTCTGCATTCAGTTATGGAAGTTTGCTTATTTGTGTTCTTGCAGAGTTAGATGAGAAGTTGAGTCATTTTGGGTATTGTTATATAATCCATAATTCATTTGCAATTCAAAACCAGAAAAAAAAAAGATATTTCTCTTCTTTGTTTTAAAACCAAATACAGATGTTGGAATTAAAAAATGCATAACCTGCAAAACCAGATAGGCATGGTCCATCTTTTTGTTGTTGTTGTTGTTCAAGATAGAGAGATAAGCCTACAAAGGCTACATTAGGATGTTTTTTTGTAATGTTCTTTTCATTTAGAGATTTTGACAAAAGGACTTTGCAACGACCAAAATTGGTTTTCTCATTTTTTGTTTGGACACAAAAAACAACTAGTCAATTTAGCTAACGAGACCTTTAAAAAAATTAATTGCTGGAAAACAAAAATAGACTGTGCTTGATTGGTTTTTGTTGTTAACTGAAAGAATAATTTGACATTTAGGTACCTCATTTGTTTTGTTGAGGATGGTTAGATGAGTAGATTGATACCAGTGTTGTAGTATGAAATGATAGCTTAGCTTAAAGACTGGAAACATGAAAACAGCTAGCCTAAAAGCTAGCAAAAGCCTAAAAGCTAGCAAATAAAATTTGCCTGCCATTGCCTCTAAAATAATGATCTCTTAATTTTGGGTGTTTTAAACAAAGAAGATTCAATAGCAAGCTTTAAATGTACTGGTTGGCAGTTTTTGTTACGTTTTTACGCCCTTAAGCTAAGCTAACTAACTGTAGCTGCTATAGTTAGCTTCTGGACGAGTATAAAAGTGGTTTCTTTCCTCTAAGTCTGGGCCAAAAATCTAACTTCTAAAAATAGTCTAACTATTTCTTTGAGGTTGATGAACTTGAGGTTTTGAGTTATTAAAGACATTAATCAAGATAAATGCTGCCTGTGGGACGGAGGAGCTCGTCTGCGGCTTCTCCATCATTTTGCTTCCTAATGCACAACCTCTATACGGCTAAACCAGCTGCAGCATTAAGCACGAACGTCTGTAGAGTTTCCAGCAGGAGCAAAGTATTCTCTCTTTTTTTAAATAAATGGACCTCTATCAGTCATGCAGGCAGCAGTAGCCTGATTGTTTCCATCTGAGAGCTTAGTAACATTAAGACGGATGAGCAGCGTAAGAAAAAGATGGGAGGATCATCGACTCCAGACCAAACGAGGGAGGCATGGGGTTTATAGAGGATTGACAATACAAGATTGTGCATCCGTAAAAAAAAAAAAAGAATACAAAGGTTTGTTTTAGACTACTTTGGACGCCCTCTTTTCCTGCATGGAAAAAAGCTTCGCTGGCTTGTTCCAGCTGAAACAAATTGGTTTGTTTGTATTGGCGAGGAAGGGAGAGTTTATCCATGAACAGGGAGAATGGAAAGGATGGTTCCCAAGTCACACAGCCCATTCATCTGACTGACAGTCCAAAGGCTTGGCTTTGTATTCTGCTTTGGCCTCGTCCTCCAAAGCATCTCCCCGGAGAGAGTTTATCTGTTGCACTACTGAGCCGGAGACAATGTGGTAAATGGATTAAGACACAAATAAAATGAAGCTGCTCCCTTTTTTTCCCCCTCCCAGGATGCTCTAATTGGTCCCCCGCTTCGACGACGGACCTACGAGAGTTTCAGCAGGGGGGAAGGAACCTGCTGCTTCCTCCGCTCGGTCTAGAAATTACTCACGAAGCCTCATCAGTCATCGTCAGGGAGGACAATTCAATTCCTACTGGGAGCAGAGATCTTAGACTCCAAAGTAACACGATAACAAGAAAGCTTGTAGAGAGCATTGACCTTTTGAGGCTGCAACGCATTAATCTGCAGAAATGCATACATACGGGAAAACATGGGCGCAGATTGAGTGCAAGAAAGCACATTACATAGAGTTGGAAAGCTCAAGTACTGTACTTGAATATTTATGTTTTTTTTGCTGCTTTCTGCTTGCATGACAGAGTGAAATATTGCACTCTCTATTCCATAACTATAATTTTATTGCATTTAAGATTAAGATTGGAGCACTACTTACATGTTAGTGCATCAATAATCATCAGTGGAGGCAGAAGCAATCAGATTATTGACTAAAGTAAAGGTAGAAATGTGAAAAATACTCCATTACAAGTAGACATCCTGCATTTCGTAACATTTCCAATGAGCAAAATGTACTTTAAGCTGAGTAAAGTACTCTTTGCGAGTCTCTGTGTGCAAGTAAGCACATTAAATAAAGAGTTGGAAGGTAACTAAGCACGAGTACTGTACTTTAATGGAATTTGCAACTTCCTACATGTATTTCAGAGTGAAATATTGCACTTTCTACTCCACAACTATAATTTTATTGCATTTAGCATTAAGATAGGAGTACTGCTTACATGTTAGTGCATCGATAATCATCAGTGGAGGCAGAAGCAATCAGATTATTGACTAAAGTAAAGGTAGAAATGTGGGAAAAATACACCATTACAAGTAGATATCCTACATTTTGTAACATTTCTAATGAGGAAAATGTACTTTAAGCTTAGTAAAAGTACTCTTTGTGCAGGAATGCCTTCTGTACAGGTTGACAGTCTTTATGTGTGCAAGTAAGGACATTAAATAGAGAGTTGGAATGTAACTAAGCACATTTCCTCACAGTTACTGGAGTATTTGTGTTTTTTTGCAGCTTCCTACATGTATTTCATAGTGACATATTGCACTTTATACTCCACAACTATAATTTTATTGCATTTAGGATTAAGATTGCAGCACTGCTTACATGTTCGTGCATCAATAATCATCAGTGGAGGCAAAAGTAATCAGATTATCGACTAAAGTAAAGGTAGAAATGTGAAAAAAATACACCATTACAAGTAGATATACTACATTTTGTAATATTTCTAATGAGGAAAATTTACTTTAAGCTTAGTAAAAGTACTCTTTGTGCAGGAATGTCTTCTGTACAGGTTGAGAGTCTGTGTGTGCAAGTACGGACATTAAATAGAGAGTTGGAAAGTAACTAAGCACATTTACTCACAGTTACTGGAGTATTTGTGTTTTTTTGCAGCTTCCTATATGTATTTCATAGTGACATATTGCACGTTCTACTCCACAACTATAATTTTATTGCATTTAGGATTAAGATTGGAGTACTTCTTACATGTTCGTGCATCAATAATCATCAGTGGAGGCAGAAGCAATCAGATTATTGACTAAAGTGAAGGTAGCAGTGTGAAAAATACTCCATTATAAGTAGATATCCTGCATTTAGTAATGTTTCTAATGAGCAAAATGTACTTTAAGCTTAGTAAAAGTGCTCTTTATGCAGAATGGCTTCTTTAAGTATCATATTTCTATATTTTCAATTATGTGGAAGGTAAGTAAGTACTTTTTATTCCAGGACTGTACTAAAAAGTGGTTTTCAGGCACTTTTTAAAAATTGTATTTTCTGCTACTTTCAGTGAGAAATTATGTCATTTTTTACTCTGCTGCATTAATTTTTATCACTATTTACCTCACAGTCTTTGATTTTACATATAATATTGTGGTTTATTATAGATTTAACAGCCTAAAAGTGCGTAAAGTGCTCTATTGGGCATAAAATACACGGTTTACATATAAATCCATCAGTAATATTGATCCAATAATGCAGTAACACGAGCCATTCTACAGGATGAGTAGTTCAATACTTTTACTTGTAATAGAGTACTTACAATATAACATGCATCAGTCGTTATTTAACGTTTTTCTTGCGCAATATATAACTTCAACTCGTGTGTCTGTCATTCTGTCACGCTGCTGACTGACTTCCTCCTTTATGCCGCTAGTTTTCTATTAACAAGGAAATGTTCTCGATGCTCATACACGCAAAGAAATAATAAATAAAAAACAACAAGAGCGAATCTTACCGAAGTAAACCTCCTTCTCGCACTTTGGGCACTTTGGCATCTTGCTGTAGTTGTGTTGTTAACGTGGAGGAAGATAAAGTATCCTGCAGCTGGTCCACCTGTTGTCCTGATCTGACCGACCACGCCTCGCTGTGGAGTGCAGATGTGCTGCGTCCTGTATTTATAGTACCGAGGAAATAGTTCAACTGAAACGTTTCTGTTTTGTTTTTTTCTAGCAGTGGGAGAGGCCTCAGCCACAATGTGCTCAGTCTGTGTGCAGGAAACATCACATGGGCCACTGAAATGAAACACTTAGAGGCTTCCTTCTCCTTTATTTACCATAGAAATAAGTTTGTATGGGCCCTATAATAAAATATGAAGGTGTTCCTTTATTCAAAAACACAGTATACACTTTTATATATGTACTTCATGCAATTTTTAGGCACTTGTACTAGTATTTTCTGCTACTTACATGGGTCCACTGCATTAATTTCACTACTGTAGCTACTGATTTCCTTGCAAACTATGATTTACATTTTAAAAAAAACATCCCAAAAGTGCATGAAGCTGCTAAACTTATCTACACTTTCACCAAAATAAAGTACTTCTTAGGTGGAAATGCATCAATAATAAAGATCTAGTAATGCACTGACATCATCTCTTCCACTTACAATCCAAAAAGTGTCCATTTTGCTGTATGTTTTCCATTTTTCTTAAGTTTAATTTCTATACTTCTACTCTCACAGCCATTTGTATTGGGTTAGGTGCCACCCTGGTTAACAACCAACCCCCCAAAGAGTCACAAGATGTTTATCATTTCATAAAAGATGAGGGCAGAGGACAAGATGGGGGAAGTGGTGGCCTAGTGAAGATAAGTAGATTTTAATGTGAATGATAATGCATAATAAAATAACAATACAGGGCATTTTCAATCACGTTTCATCACTGTAGCTAAAGTGCATGCAAGCTCCTGGAGCTGATAAGTAATCAGGGATGCGTTTCATACTCCGCTAGTCTACTAATTAAAAGGCCTTTGTGGAACAAACACTGAATTATTAATACTCTCGACAAAAAGTCTTTCTATTCAAGTTTAAACACCCGTAGCAACCTATTTTCTCACCCTCCTTGAGTTTAAAGCTGCTGCAGAAGAGCTGTGTGAACAAAATATGATGTATTCACTCAATGACCATAAAGAATCATACATGTAAACAAAAATATTAAACTGCTAAAGCATGCCTAAGTCAAGAAGCAGAACCGCCAATTTCTATTAGTGTATTATTTATCTTCTTTATGACGAGAGTAACGGGGCCCGCTGCTCTGTAATAAACCGACTTGATATGTGACTCCACCAATCTATTCACTGCTCAATGGCAGGTGACCCCTCCTGATAAATAATCTAAGTCAAGGTGAATCAACAGAGCTGGCAGTGACTGATCGCACACTTTTGTTCTGCTTGAAGAGCTTTGTGGAGTCACTGCCGGCTTTCTTTATTTATAGTTACAATGGTAAGAAAAGTAGGTGATCCCTTTGGATAAACATGGATTAAGTGGTCAGAAAATGTGATCCGATAGTACAGACAGTTAATAACACACAAACAGTTATGTTATTTACTTTATTTCTGGATACACCCTTTAAACAACCACAGTGCTGATGTGAAAAATGAAGCAAATACTTGTAATCAATAACTTTGTCAATGACTTTAGCAGCGGATTTCTGGACAATTCTTCTGCACAAAATGCTTCAGCCCAGCCATGTTCTCAGAATATTTGGTATAAACAACTTTCTTTAGGTGATTCCACCACATCTTTATTAGGCTAAGGCTGGGCTTCGTGTTTGATGTCAATCTGTAGCAATCTTGCTTCATTGTTTTTGGTCCTACTTCATCATCGAACTTCTGTTGAGCTAAAGGTGACAGCAAGCCAGCCTGACATTATCGTGTAAGATAAATAAACTTAACTTTCCCTTTTGTAATGGTGAGCTGTCCAGGTCCAGAGGCAGCAAAGCAGCTCAAGATAATGATGCTGCCACCACCATGCTTCACCATTAGGATGATGTTCTTGTGTTTTTATACAAACATTATAAATAATACTGTATGTTCATCCCAAATAACTCAAGTTTAGTTTGTTCAGTCCACAAAATGTTGCACAGTAGCAAATTTCAGGTGTGTGGTGATTTTTTTTTTTTTTAATGAAGGGCAGAGCTTAAAGGTGAAATAGATAGTTAAGGATTAAGGACGAAAAAGCTAAATGGTTGAAACAAATAATTAAATAATAGTTAAAAAGCTAGCTTATAAGAACAGATTAGACGGCTAAGTAGTTGGTAAACAGCTGAAACAGTTATCCACCTTAAAAGGTTAGAACGAAAAGTGGTGGACAGGAACAATGGCTCAAACCTGAAAAATACACCACTCAAATTTTAGCAGAGTCAATCAAATTTAATCTAGTCTAACCTTTATTGATCCCCTTGGGGAAATTCCTTCTCTGCATTTGACCCATCAAGGTAACCTTAACTATACATACTAGGAGCAGTGGGCTGCCGCGGTGCAGCGCCCGGGGAGCAGTCAGGGGTTAAGGGCCTTGCTCAAGGGCACAACAGTGGCAGCAGTGTGGGTTCGATCCTCTGACCTTCTGATCAGTAGTCA
>OMNN01087521.1:0-19504 GCA_900302755.1 Chromis chromis
GTTTACATTTTGTGTCAAGCAGCAAAAAAGTTGTAACATGTTGTGTTTGAGTTAAATTGCCTCACTTCACGTTGCACTTCCTGCACTTTGACGTTTGCACACATTGTGATTTCAATGCTAAAACTATACACCGAACAGCCACAACATTATGACCACTGACAGGTGAAGTGAATAACATTGATCATATGGTACTATCTGGTGTTCTGCTGGAAAACCTTGGATTTTGCCATCCGTGTTGATGAGACTTAGACACCCAAATAAGCATTGTCCCAGAACAAGCACTCTCCCTCATGCAAATGGAAATCCCAAATGTCACTGGCCTACCCCCGCAGGAAAATGCACCCCACCACATGGTAAAAACATCAAATAATCAGGAAGATGTTGAGGAAAATGACAATGGCCCAAGATGCTGATTTTACCTCCAAACTTCCTACACCCCATTCTGATCAAGCATCAACAAGATGCAGTGGAACAAGTTTGATTGACAGAGGCCCCACTGCACAAGCCAGAGTACCCAAAGGATCCACTGCCAACATCCTGGTGCCAGACCCCATAGGACACCCTGAGAGGTCCTCTTGTCCATGCCCAATGGTTCAGAGCATTTTTGACGACGTAAGGGGGAACAACACAATGTTAGGCAGGTGGTCATAATGTTATGCCTGATCGGTGTATCCACTATTATATTACATGACTACTTGTACGTCAGTGGGTTCAAAGTTTCTCCTGTTTCTGCAGTTCACCTCCAATTCTCGAGACAGTTTCTCAGCTGTGTTTTGCTTCTTCTGCTTAACTGTATATTCCAGTTTCTTCACTTTTTGATCCCCCTTTGGCTTTATCTTGCCTCTCATATCCTATCTGCGTCTCCTCTTTCCGCCTTTTCTTCTTTGAACCTCACTGTTCTCCTCGCTCCCCTCTTCCCCATCAGCCTGATGGAAGGAATCTGAAGGAATCTGAACACAAACTCTTTTTAATGATGTTATTTACCCTTGTAATGGGAGAAGAGTGACCCTGACGGAAAGAAAGGGCACTGCTCGACCTCTTATCCTATCTCTTGCTTGTTAAATTTCAACAAATCACTGCTCAATCACAGCGGAGCTCCTTCCAAAAGGAGCTTGTTTGCTCTGGGCTTTTTAAGGGTGCTGCAGTTTCTTCGAAGGCAAGACGAGCTGCACTTCAGATGAACTGGAGGTTTTTAAATTAATGTGGATGTTTGTGACAATAGGAAGACTAGAATTTGCGTAAGAACTGACTAATGGAAAAAAAAGAAGCTTTAGTTTTGGCATGCTTCTGTTAAGATTGTCATAACTGATCATTGATACTCCATATATAAAGTACTTGGAGGACGGTGTCATTTTATTAGCCTCTACAAAACTGAAAACACAAGAAAAGGCATGAAAGGAATGGATTAGACAGCTTGTTTGTGGCTCTAACCAACCATATTTCATACTACATTAGATCCACTATGTACTATTTCCCTAATGTGTGGATGTTGATCGTTGAATAGATCTTAAAGCTTCAATTTGGTCATCGTTTCGTAAAGTTTACACTCCAGCAATCTCACCCTAACTTGGTTTGAGAGAAAGCACTGCATTCACACAGGTTAGACCTCACCATGAAAGCATTTTTCTGTTGTTGCGTTTCAGTAAAACGTATTTTTGAAAACATGATTTTCAAACTTATATCTTGCTTTTACTTATATGTAAGACAAATAGGACTGATCTCTCCTCATAATACTAGGGCTAACTAGATCTACAGTAGAACTCAAGAACAACAGTGTCTTTTCCCATGTTTTATATCAAAATGCTGACTTTTGGGGCATCTCAAATGGGATGTACACCTTTAGTCTCAGTCTTTTAACCTGCTAGTGTGGCTATCAATGGTGGTGACACTAACGCATCATCCTAGAACACTGAGGAATCAGCTGCAAAGGCAGACAACAGCTGTCAGTTGAGAATTTAGCTGGTAAAATCAATGGCAATAAGCTCTGTGAGAAGTCTGTTCATCTTACTGGCCAGAGTAGCTGGAGTTAGTCTAGTAAATAGAACACTGGGTGCTGAAAATGTATGATCAGAAACAAGAGAAAGGAAAAGAACAGTACAGACAGTACAGGTTGGAGTTCGGGGCTTTGATCTAGCATTGTGATTAAACTCACTGTCACAGGGTTCAAATGTCAGACCTCCAACCAATAAAACTAAATCATGCGGCTTCAGCAGTGGATCTCTTTCTGGCTGCTGATCCCACTAAGAGCTCAAGCTATGATCTGATCTAATCCCTGTTGGTTCTGACCTCTGCTGAGCTGGTGCTGTAACCAGAACTGGATGGATTTATGTAACACCAGCTTGGCTTGTGTAACCAACTGACCAATGGCAAGCACAAGTACTATTATTTGAAGGCCACAGCTTTATTTCAGCCTGGAATCCAAAATGAATAAATGTAGTATTTTGCTCTGGGACCAGTACTTGTTAAAAAATGTTAATGTAATGCTGACGTGGAATAAACATCTCTGTGACACATTTAGTTTTTAGCCTTAAAGGGCAAACCAGAGAACGAGTTCATCTGAACAACAATTCAGTCTCCTCAGTTTTAACTATTTAAGTATAACTGTTTACAAAAGAACAATGCAAGCTGGACATTGAATCATAGTCATGTGTTTTAATGCATTTTAAACAGGTTATACACAAAGAAACAAATGTCTAAATGCTGAATTATGAGAACTTTCTATGTAATTCTATTTAGTTTCTTTGGTGGTTAACAAGCTAAGAGTTATGAATGCATTTAATGTAACTTAACTAAACTCTCCAATAATAACCAGTACAAAGTTTACAGCAGGGTTGTCCTTAAACTACGTATGACATGAAAGTAACACAGGAAACAACTGGAAAGTGTGGGTTTCACTTGGATAATTTAAGATGGTAAACATGTGCAGGGTAGTTTTCTTAGTGTTTAGATAAAATGTGTAACAAACTATATACATGCATGGCTTTGGTCTGAGTTTGGTCGGTTTGGCATTGCCCAGTTTCCCCAGTGGTAAAATCCCATTGGTATCTTTTGCCAATCTTAGTTTTGTGGCTTTTCTCTTATAGTTGTTGGGATGTACAACTGAACAGAAAAGTTGCATCACCTCATTATTTCAATCTGGTAGCTGCTTTAAATAAATGAATGAATAACTTTGTGTTCCTGAACATGAGCTGAATAATTGTACTATTTGTTGCAGAAATGCCAAAAGTGCCGGAACGAAGAATCCCATGCAAATTCCCTTGCAAATGTCAAATTAAAGCTGACGTTTCCAAAAATCCATAGTATCCATCTAAAAGTAAGGCTATTTTACATAATTTCTGAAGAAAAATATATTTCCAGGATATACAAGGTTTCCCATGTCCAACAGCAGCAGTATTTTTGCTCCACTCGTCCTTCGTTCTGTCAGAAGGCACAGGCACAAACCACAGCCACCACCACTATGTTGCCGATGGTTGCCAGCACAGCGATCCACAGCCAAATGGTGTCACTGGATACTTTCCCATCATCTTCTGCTTCTGAGGGTCGCGAATATCCAGTGTTGAGGTTGGACGTGGACGTCTGCAAGGACGTATTGCCGTTGTACGGAGAATCCATGAAGGCCCCGCTCACAGCCGGAAAATGCTACCAGGGAGACGGAGGAAGGAAACAAGACAGAGAGAGGAGTTTAGATTATTTAAAATTTTAGATTTAGATTGAAATTAAATTTAGATTAGTAAATAAAGAAATCAACCAGAATATCAAGAAATGCAGTACATTGCAAGAGCAGTTGCAAGACAGAGAATGGAAGTTGAATTTGTTGAGATTTGGCTAAAAACAAATGTATTTATGTAATGTATTGATACCAAAATGTAGTACTGCTTTATAGCTGATATTTACATACAAATGAACAGATACATTTTCATATATCGCAGTCTACTGGAGTTTTAAATCTAGTGGCGGCATTCCTGTGCTGGCACACTTGTAACAATGAGTTTTACATCAACCGGGAAATATTAGTTTGCCAGAGTTGAAGAAAGCAGCAATCGCAGCAACAGCAATGGAGTAGGTTAACAGTAAGCAGGAGTATGGTGGAGTCTATGGCAGGAAAACCTAGGAAGTATCCAAAGACAGTCCCTGATGCTCCACATAAAAAAGAAACTCTGTGTTCAGAGGAAAAAGGAAAGCTATTGACAGAGGTGACATACAGTTGTGAACAGAAGTTAGCATGCACTTGTAAAGACTATGCAAATCATGGCAGTTTCCAGTGAGTCCTACTACTCTTAATTTTCTATGATGGAATCTTTGAAACACAAAAAGAATTATAACAAAATCTGCTGGATCATAATATACATACAGCAACTTGAATTATCAGTTTTGGTGACATAGAAAGTTTTCTCAGTTGCAATGGCCTCTTAATTTCTAGCGAGTGATTACGGTTGACTTCTGCTGAATCCTCGGGGGCCAATTCAAATAGGGCTCATTTGATACACTCAAACACTCAAACACTACACTGAGAAAGTCTGAGGAGCCCAGCAAAGATCAGAAAAAGCAAATCCTTGACTTGAACAAATCAGGAAAGTCAGTCAGAGCTACTTCAAAGATGTTTTAGATCCCAAAATCATTTGTGCAAACAATCGTTTGTAAGTACAAGGTGCATGGTACAGTGGTGTCACTACAGAAAGGAAACCCAGGCTGTCACCTGCTGCTGAGAGACAACTGGTCAGGATGGTCGAGTCAACCAAGAACCACCAAAAAGCAGGTCTGAATGAATTAGAAGCTGCTGGAATACAGGTGTCAATGTCCATAGTCAAGTGTGTTTTATATCGCCATGGGCTGAGAGGCTCCCATGCAAGAAGGAAACCCTTCCACTAGAAGTAGCACCTTAAGTCTCAACTGAAGTTTGCTGCTGATCACATGGACAAAGAAAAGGCTTTCTGGAGGAAAGTGTTGTTGTCAGATGAAACAAAAATGGAGTTATTCAGCCACAATGGCAAGAAATATGTGTGGAGGAGAGAAGGTGAGGCCATTAAACCCAAGAACGCCAAACCTACCGTCAAGCATGGTGGTGGCAGTATTATGCTCTGGGGCTGTTTTGGTGCCAGTGGAACTGGTGCTTTACACAAAGTAAATGAAATAATAGAGGATTACCGGCCACACTCTTCAGGAAAACCTAAAATCATCAGCCAGAAGGTTGGGTCTTGGAAACAGTTGGATGTACCAACAAGACCATGGCCCCCAACACACATCCAAAGTGGTCAAGTGGCTAGAACTAGGATTTCAGACTGGTCTCCCCAAAGTCCTGACTTATACCTCAGCAATAACCTGTGGACTGTGCTGATGAAACAAGTCTGTGTCGGAAAGCATACAAATTTGGTTGAACTGCACCAACTCTGTTAAGAGGAGTGGTTTAAAGGTACAACCAGAAGCTTGTGGACAGCTACTAAAAGTGCCGAGTTGTGGTGAAAAAGGCAACAGGGACGTTTGACAAAATATTAGCATTGCTGTATGTATGGGGTGTTAATTTTCATTCTTATTATATTTACTAATCCACAATAATTACTTTTCCAAATAAGAATATGACTAACAGGGTAAAACAAACAACTAGTTTTGAAACTCATATTTAAGATATTTAACATTCCTCTAAGCAAGGTCTCTAAACATAGTCCTAACGATATTTGTAGCCTCCAAAGGCTAATTGTTGAATGCGTTCAACCTTAAATAGATAATAGAGTGATGGTTGAACAATAACATGTTCTGCTCAGGAGGGTAACTCCACAGCTGGGGCTGGTCTCAGGACAGCTGCAGTGCAGAGCCAAGAGAAAGTAACATCTCTGAGGGATTAATTCTCAGACGGATTAACAAAGTCTGTCACATGTCTCACATTTCTAAAAGCTGAACAAGGAAACACAGAGACGATGGAAGGAAAAAAGCAAAAAATAAAAAATAAACTAGGCAGATAATGCAATGTCCCTGGGAGCTTCTATAGTACATCATCACTCAGAGAGGAAAGAGGTACTGGAAATACTGTTGGATCTATAACCTAAAATGTCCACAGAAGAAGAAACAAGCCCACACATGTATCTTTCTGTCTCAAAAACACATATTTACACTATACACTATACTGTAAAAGTCACCTGTAGTTTGAGTTACTTGTGTTGCTGTCAGCTCTTTATTCACGAGATGTGACACCTGTGATACACCAGACCTCTGGCTGATACTCAGGTGTGCGAACTTAATTTACTGTAACTTTTCACAGAAGCTCGCCAACACGCTGCAAAAAAGAGAGAGCAAACACAAACACGCTCTCTTAGATATGAGCCACAGGATGCACAGTCAGTGATACAAACAGACAGCTCAGTGGCCATTAATAATTCCAGTTTTCACCCTGACAGCTGAAAGGTTCAAGTGAGTCTGACCCTTTAACTTGCGGGCGTTTTAGCATGTTAAAGCCCCATTCTGGGTTTACGGAACAGCATCACTTCCACTCTTCACTGTCAAAAAATAGACATCAAATCTGACAGTGTTTGAGAAAAATCCTCCTATAACCTCATGTGCAGAATATATTACAGTCTTCATTTGATTCAAATAAATCAGACTATGTAGTGGAGTCAAATTTCATTCCATTCTTCTTTTTTTTTTTAACATGGCAGTAAACAGTAAAGGTTCATCAACATCTCAGAAACACATTTTTTTCACTTTCACTATTACTATGCAGCTGTGCAGTTCTGATCTGTCTAATTTTTGAGGATGATCTATTTATCTCACCCCCAGTGGATCAGGGGGCAGATGTTACAAATTTTAAGAGCATATTGATATATAAACTCACTGAGGGAGTATTAGAGAACATTAACTTTAATTCAGCCAATGGATAAATGTTTCTGACTCTCTGTGTCAGTGTGACTGCAGCTGAGGTCAGGCCCTTGTGACTGTAAACAGATTTATTTTCCTTCCCATGTGGCTCTGGGATGCCAAAGTGAACATCAGGTTCACGTTGGCCCCGACTGCCTCTTAGACCTCCAATGTGTCCTCACTCATCCTTTCGCTACACCCAGACTGCAGATGTGACTTCAGGGCAAATTCTCACTTAGGACACCCTCCCACTGAGCAGAGTGAAAGAAAAATTGTTTCACTTTCGCCATCACTGAATAATACAAGGGAATCCCATTATAACTTTTGCAGTGCTAAAGCTCACTTAGCACTTAGGCTGTATACGTACATATATTGTACTAATAGGGATTTGAAGTTTTAAAATGAACCAATCTTCGTCCAGACAAGCATTTTGGAATAGAGAAAAAATCTCCATTCACACTGACAACAACAAGTTTGATTGACAGAGGCCCCGCACAACCCAGAGTACCCAAAGGATCCACTGCCAACGTCCTGGTGCCAGACCCCATAGGACTGTCAGGTCTGGCATGGACAAGAGGACCCTGAGAGGTCCTCTTATCCATGCCCAATGGTTCAGAGCATTTTTGATGGCGTAAGGGGGACCAACACAATAGGCAGGTGGTCATAATGTGATGCCTGATCGGTCTATACTGAACTTGGTGTAAATAGGAAGCAGAGGGTTGGTCTTAAAGTTGTAAAGCCACAAATACAGGTGTGACAAATGTAGTGAATGATAAGACTTGATCAAGAAACAAACAGGGGCATCATTGTTTCTCAATGTCTACATGTCAGCGCTGCAAACACAAATTTTGAACATTTTCACACTGGAAGAAGTTTCCAAAACTGCATTTGCATGTGGACAAAGGCCAAAGCACGCATCTTTACATGCATGTACCTGTGGAGTAGACCTTATTGTAATGTCTTTACAAGGCGATGGGATACTTCCACCTAAAATACTCAGCTACAGACTCTTTGAAAGAATCTTAATAAAATAAAACAGCTATTCAGTCACCTATTTTGAAGGAATAGAGATGTAGGACAATGATACATGCTTCTAATATCCGTTACTTTTACATCTGCTGATGTGCACATGATTTACTGTACAGTTTTAAAGACTTTCTCAGCTTCTCTTGACTAGACAACAAAACCAGCTTTTTGTGTCGACATAATAACATCCACCGGGCACAAAGGAGGTCCTCAAACAGAGAAAAAGTTCCCAGATGGGCAAAGACCTGAGACTACCAGGGATGGGCACAAATATTGTGGATGCCTGAGTAGACAACATCCATTAATTGACTGAGATGTTAAATTTAGATGCACTTTCACCAACCATAGTATGTTGGTCCTACACATATGGAAACCAAATAAATAAAATTAAGTCTATATGTCACACCCAAGAGGATTCCAAACTTTACATGGTATATATTAAATCCCACTGATGTACGGTACGATGATGACTTCCATTATCCATCATTATTCATGCACAACTGTCATGTATGTTTGACGTGTCTGTTTTCATTCCATCTGACAAATAAATAATAAAAAAACAAGAGTTGAAAATGTTGCAACCTTTAAGATACGGCAGCATAATTTATGAGAAAACTTTAAGAGCTCCCACATCAACCACTTATTATGTATATTTAATTAAAACTGCCTCCCAGGGTTATTCGTGAGTGAAGGAGGGGGACCAGAGGAAATGCGGTTGCTTTCCATACTGGTTTGAAAGAAAACAATGTAAAGCAGCTGACTCATGCAGACAAACTATGCTACCCAACCTGGAGACAAAACACATTCCAGCAACGGGGGCACTGAACTCTTTCACCTTTTCGTTAGAAAGCATCCGACTGGAGGCGGCGTCTGGTTCTCTGAGCACAAAAAGGTCATTGACGAAAACAACCACAAGCATGTGCAGGTTTTGTTACACCACGTTCCTGGAAGACAAACTGCCCCAAGATATAATGAGTTCATTTTTGGAAACACACATTTTGAATGCAAAAGGTTGAATGTCTGCTGCGTGCTGCGAATAATCCGCTGGAAATGACAGCTGACGTGGGTCCTATGAGCAGGAATACAGTGTGCAGATGGGCAGATTAAAGATCATATGCACAGGTCATGTTTTGCACACCTTTTGTAACTTTAACTCTGTCTTTTTTGATAAACTGACATGAGAATAAACCGAACCATGAGCTGAATCCTTGTGGAAATGAATAATCTAGTGTGAGATAACATGGCTTCATGGGAGATGGTTTGACAAACAAGCTGCAAGTAAAGGATAATCTGAAAAAAGATGAATGGGAAAAACTTAACAAATGCAAATGGATAGATCATTACAGCCTCAAGATGTAAACACAACCCCATTAAAAACCTGTAGGAAATTTTAGATCAACATGCAAATATTCTCAGTTAGTCATCTTTTTGCATTTTTGTTTTCTACAGCTCTCAGTTAAAGGCAGTAGCTATTTTAAAAGCTGTAGCTGATTAGTCATCAAATGAGTGGTGGGAACAGCAGCACTCCCAGACAGACACACATACAAAGCATGCTTACAGTCTCTGCACTAAGCATCAACGCTGAGCTGTGTAGAAAAGCAGCAATCTGTTCATTCAGACCAAAGTTGCAGTTATATAATTAACCGACCTCTTTTGGTGCCACGACAGCTTCACAGTTTCACTGTTCCTGTTTTATTTATGCGAACAGAAAAAGTTCATTACCTCAGCATTGCATATTCTGCATCTTCTGACTACAGTGGAAATATCAGAATAGAAATCTTATGTCATAAAAGACAAGCAAAAAAACTGACAGTGTTCCCAACTAATTTTCTTTTCATTGATAATTTCCTCTACTCATTGTTCTAGCGTGGTTATTTTAAGACTCGCCATAATGCATGTGGTTGAAAAAGTGTATGCAAGACATCACCACTTTATGGTATCCACATATGGTAAATAAGGAAAATGAAATTAGGAATGGCATTAATGAAATCATAACGTAAGTAAGGTGACTCCTCAGTACATGCAGCCAGGTACAGAGAACCTGCAGCTATAGTTTCATGTCACACAAATTTGGTAGGAGAGCAAGTCAGGTCTCGACTCCCAAACTAAGGTGGTGATTTAGTGAAGCTCGAAACACACAATCAGCCAACAGAAGAAGGAAATAAAGGGGCCAAAATTGAAATTGTGCAAATGAAGAGAATCTGAATTGTTCTGAAACACTCTCAAGCATCACAGCATCTCACAAGTCAGCGCTAGACCGCTGGTTTCATACAAAACTGCACTTGACACACATGCTAATGGATTCTCTGCAGGTGGAAAGAAAAGCTCATCCGTTGGAGGTAAATGTTCTCTAGTGTAATATTACATTTGTCTGTCAGAATCCATCCTGCACCTGAAGCAGCGGGGGTATCATGCAATGTTTGCACTACCGAACGTAAACAGCACTCAAGTCATTAAAGTAATTCAAAGTTTCGAAATGATACCATTCCAACATTCAGACAGCTATTTCTAAAACATGACTAAGAAATGGAGCATTCACAGGTCATTAACTTATTCTCTGCAACTTTAAATTTCATATTACATCAGCTGAGACAAACAGAGAAGAGAACTGCTTTCATTTCTCTTTAAATAGAGAAAATAGGAGAAAGAATGCTAAAGATATATATAAAAAATATGGATAAATAAAAAGCGAGAATGAAAGCTGTACCTACTGCCGGCTGTATATGAAGGAAGGAATCAGATGGGATGTTGCAGTCTGTCCCGTCCTATACTCTGACTTAGAGTGAGAGCATCCAGAGACAGAGAGGAGCAGCGCTTCATAAGGATGAGAGACTCAACTCCATGTGAGGGAGAGAGAGATGGTGGGAGTGTACACTGAGAGAGGGAGAGGGAGGTAGGGAGGGAGAGGGAGAGATCCTACATAGTGAAAGTGAGAGATGAGCTTACACTGTGAGAGCATGTGTGTGAGATCTGGCTGTGAGAGTGTAAAAGCATGTGTATGTGTGTTTAATGAGACAGATGACACACTGTAGATATGCAGGTGAACAAAAACTGTATTTAGTGTTGGTTTTCCAGGAGACACTTTCATCTCTGAAACAGCTGAGCTTAATGTTGATAACCTCACGCAGACATCATGACAAAGAGTAAAATCTAAATTAACCTTTTCAGTGGTTTCATATTTTTTCAGTGCATTTTTTCAGAGTCAGAAAAGCTGGCAGCTAAAACCTTTGGTCAGATATACACGATCAGTCATAACATTATGACCACCTGCCTAATATTGTGTTGGTCCCCCTTATGTGGTCAAAAATGCTCTAAACCATTGGGCATGGACAAGAGGACCTCTCAGGGTGTCCTATGGGGTCTGGCACCAGGATGTTGGCAGTGGATCCTTTGGGTACCCTGGCTTGTGCAGTGGGGCCTCTGTCAATCAAACTTGTTCCACTGCATCCTGTCGATGCTTGATCAGAATGGGGTCTAGGAAGTTTGGAGGTCAAATCAACATCTTGGGCCATTGTCATGTTCCTCAAGATGTTCCTGATTGTTGGATGTTTATGCCATGTGGTGGGGTGCATTTTCCTGCAGGGGTTGGCCAGTGACATTTGGGATTTCCATTTGCATGAGGGAGTGTGCTTGTTCTGGGACAATGTTTATTTGGTTATCTAAGTCTCATCAACACAGATGCCAAAACCCAAGGTTTTCCAGCAGAACACCACATAGTACCAATGTGATCAATGTTATTCACTTCACCTGTCAGTGGTCATAATGTTGTGGCTGATTGGTGTATACCATCTTTTCCAAGCTTATGTAAATGTAAAAACTAACACCATTTAAAGGGCTTCTGTCCAGTCAGGTGTAAAAATGCTTCAATCTCAGTGAAGGAGAAAACTGTCACACAATGAACAAAGCAAACACGAACAAGAACAAGAGGGTGGATGGATGACTTGATCGAAAAATCTCAACAGCATCATGAGCAAATAAAATTCAAGTCAGTCTCCCGAGTCACCAGGATGATGAGCTTTCCAGCATTTGAGTATAAAACTGTGTGAACATGCAGGTAGCAGCAAGTGACTCAATCAAAATCAAAATGAGGCCCCATGTGTGCGTTTGTGTTTTTCACACGCATGCAAACGTACATATGGTGTGCACCTGCGTATCTGCGTGCAAGTTAAGACTACTGTATGTGTGCGTTTTGGTAAATATTAATGGAACATGGGTGAATGCATATGCACAATTTAGAGAACATGTGTTTCTCTGCTTGTGTACATCGTGTTCTGTGAATCAACGCAGAAAACATCTGTCTTAGCATGTAGTTTGTCTCATTTTCTTTCGTTTTCTTGTTGAAACAATGAAAATGGGTCAAATAATCTGTTACGTACAAGATTGTGTTTCAGAATGTGATATTTTGGAACATGAGAGACTGAAATGAATGAAAGAAAATACAGTTTTGTGTTCCTATGCACAATGAGAAAGAAGTATCTGACCTGAGTTAAAAAGAGTAGAGAGAGGATAAACAGAGAGAAAACAAGATTATTGGAGAATAGATGAGAATAAACAGCAGTGTCTCTATGATGTGTTGTCTTGCTCACATCATGTTTTTTCCACTTCTGAGCAATTATTTTCTTTCCTGTCCTTATTTTCTCCACATTTCTTTTTCATGGCTATTTTTTCTCTAATTGAATCTTCTCCTTTGCCTCACACTTTTCTTCTTGCCTCCTGTTCTATGTCCTTAATGACATAATATCCAAACTAATCCAACTTCTACTTCTCTTTTTGGTTCTTAAAAGTCCAGTCGTCTTTTAGTTAAGCACTTACAATTGCCATGACATGGATGACTAAGAATCTATTCAGACAAATAGTCTACTTCTGTGCCGCACCATCCTCCCGTTATGTCAGTACTGTCTGCATCTCTGTCTCTACAAACTCGTATGTCCTCTCTGCAACCACATTTACTCTCTTATTACCACACCTCTCCTAATCTTCTTCATGTATTTTTTAATGACTACTCTCCCTCCATAAATCCTCACATCCCTGCCTGTATTCCTCCTGCATCCCTCCATCCCTCCCCAGGGACTGCTATAGCGTGCGTTGCTGCGGGGCTTTGTAGTATTAGAAACAGACACGTATAACTTCAAATCTCCAAATCTCCACAAATGAGAAGCCCTTGCTCTCTGACGTATTGAGGGCACAACGTAATTTTTATGTATAATAAGTGGGCATATGAGTCGGCTTCCCATGCCCATCTGTGAGTGTTTGTCCTGTGGGGGCTTAGAGGGAGAAAGCTCATGTGTGTGGTCTTCATTTGTATATCTGTGTGTGTGTTTATTTGTCTGTTGCTGTTCTATATGCACAGGTGCATCCATTGCCTGTATGTACATAAACCTTGCTTCTGTGTGCATGGAAGTGTATGTGTGTGTGTGCATACAGGAAAGTGGTGGTTTACAAAGTTATATAATGTTCTTCTAAGTTGAAGGGAGATACAGGAAACTGCCTCTGGTAATCCACACACAAGGGACAAATTAACGCGCACACATATGCTGCAGGAACACACATTCATCAATCACTGCAAGCGTAAAGACAGTCTCACACACACACACACACACACACACACACACACACACACACACACACACACACACACACACACACACACACACACACATCCACATGCTGGAGGCTGCGGGTTATTTAAAATGAGTCGAGTTTGAGCCCAATAATGGGATACGAGTGCTTTCCCATGATTAGCCAAGGATGGGGGCAGAACTCGCTCACTTATCATTCATGAGGAATTTGTTTCACAAGCTATTAGCGTAGCCCTTGATGTGAAGTTAGCTCATGGGCAAGGATAATTTCAACCACGCAGCAGACACACATTAGCAAGAAACTTCTCCAAGACGCGGGGGAGTGTGTTCCCTTTTTGTATTTGATTATGAAAGTCACCAAATATATATTTCCAGGGCTGGAAATTTGGATCTCCATCTGTAATCGCTTTAACAGAAAAACAAGGATGGAAACAAAGAGAGGGAGGAGAGATGAGAAAGAAATGAAAGGGTGAATAAACAGCCTCACAGCAGCCAGCTGTTCCTCTCCTTTGTGAAACATCTGTCATAGAATTAGAAACCCAGTAAGCGACAGGGAGAACATGGAAGAAGGGGAAAGAAAACACAGACAACGGGTACAAAGGAAAGAAGAGGAAAAGGTGCAAACAGACAGAAATGACAGTTTGAGTTATTCTTTACTCTCCTGTTTAGGTAACCTGTTTAATCTGGTTTGCTAAATCCAAGTTTAGCATAAAGTTTGAGTGAAAAATTTAAGATTAGACATATGTGTGTTAGATCTGGCCTGCGTGCACCCTCATCCTGTAAGTCTGTAAAACAAATAAGACTAAACATGTAGTGCTACACAAGCAGCAGTTTGCTGAGACCCACAAAATTTCATGGCAATCCATCCAGGATTTGCTAAATTATTCAGTGTTGACCGAGGTAGTGGACCAACCTCACAGCCACACGCAAAACTCCATTGCTGGTGCGACTAAAAGCTGTTTTGAAACCTCATTCAAATCTAGAGTAAGGATTGTGGTGAGTGTGTTTATGCAGCACATTTTTGATGCATAAATGTGCTGTGACACGGGGCCAAACCCTGCAGCCATGGTCAAACCTGATGTGCTCATCTTTTTATAAAAAAAATGCAATTAACATTCAAAATGAGCCACTTCTGGTGGGTTAAGCCAGGATCCACGTCAGTTTTTCGACACTGGATTAATTTTAAAAAGCAGTCGAGCACAGCAGAGTCAAGTGATTTGAAGCACTGACGCCGTGGTGAACCATCTCCCCTGAAGTCTTTAATATGAACAGATAGTATTTTCTTTAAGTTAATTTCACTGCTTTTAAACCACTCACTTCCTCTATCTACTTTCAGATATGGAATTCATTTATCTTTTAAAAAACCTGTGACAATATTGAAAAATCTCCCCAAAAAATAATTTAAATGCTTTAATAATGCAGTACATTTAATGACCTGCAGATACTGTCTCCTGCCAGCTGTGGTTTTTGGTTCTGAATTAAAGCTAATTTGACTGAGGTCACTTCAAATGACTCTCCAGACATGACAACAGAAACCAAGCAAACTAAGTCAAAAAAAAGTAGCAGCGGCTGAAAATGATTTCCATAATTTCCAAGTTATTGAGCCGTGTGATGAAAAGAAAATACTGCTGCTAGACTATATGTCCGGGGGGACTCAAACCGACTGAATTCATGACAAGAATAGAGGGAGCAAGAATAACTGAGAGGAAGGAGAAGAAGGAAAGGAGAAACAGAAATGAGCAGGGAGAAGTGAGAGAAGTAGCAGCCGACTGCTCTGTATGGTTAGAAATAGTTTGCAACAGATAGAGAGACGGAGATGGAGTCTTGTTCTCATGGCTGGTTGAATCTTTGCTGAGTTTTGCTGGAGGCTGACAGATGAACAAAAAACTGCATTCACTGACAACGAGAAGTGACCTCAGCCGGCTTTCATAAGACCCTTCACACTTCAAACACGCAAACAAGCACAAGGTGTGAATGTGATGTTTTGGAAGTACTAGCTTTATGTAACTTGGGCATTCATGAGTGCCATCTAATTACAACTTGCCAAGGTAGATACTGGCAACGTTGGGTGATGTTCCTGAAGAGACACAAAATCAAAAAAGGGGTCACACTTTCCCAGACAGCTGTTGGTTTCTCATTTCCAAGTGATGATCTATGTTTGTTTTAAGCATGACCACAATTACGATGAAACTCCTTTATAATTAGCTCATTTCATTTACTCTCTCACACGTGCTTCCTCAATCATGTTAGTGGTGGTAGTCTGACTCACCACACATGGACTTTAGGTATAAGTAAACACGCGTTACTGTTTTCAAATCCCACTATAAGAAAAAAACAACCTCTGAGCTAATAACCCACATGCTAAATATTTCAAGTTTTGCCACTGGTTTGGATCATGCAATAAGGCAACCGTATCTCCACAAAGTTGCTATACAACGAAACTGCATTCTCAAATATGTTTCGAAGGGAACATGATTTTAAGTTCAAATACACAACATTTGTAACATTTATGCGATATGTAGGGAGAGATGGCCATAAGCTACCAGCTGGACCTTCACCCAGGAGACCAGGGTTCATGTCCCGTGATGGACAATAGACCATCAAAGCTTTCTGTCATTATTAACTTTTGGTTCATGCACCAAAACTACATAGTTAGATTTAGGAAAATACCACGCTTTGTTAGACACTTTTACAGGCTAAAGGCTTGGTTAAGGGTTACTTGGTTAGGGTTGGGAAAAATGTCATGGTTGGAGTTAAAATACATACATGGGTTAACAGGGTTACAAATCCCATCCCAGGGGAAAGGGAGTGATAGTAAGCAGTAAAATACAAATGCATTGGTGTGAAAAAGGTAGCCCCGCTGTTTTTAATGGCAAATCATCCATTTTAATGACAGCACTAACTTCCGTGTGTGCAAATGTTCCACCAAAATAACTCACTATTTTGCAGGGACATCATCGCTGCATCCTGGGTTTAGCTCCGCCCAATATGACTGTGATTAGTTAAAAGAAGTGCAAACAAGCCAGAGTTTTTTTCCCCTATAGCAAAATAGTAATGAGGTGTTCTCAGACCATTTCTGCACAGCACTATGTCAGCACTAGAGAACAGTCCGGCTGTGTGAGAATGCACAACACTGTCATGTCTTTAATTTTTAAGCAAGCAAAACAAAATAAAATTTTCATGGTTCCGCAAATAACCTTTTCAACTATTTCGAACGCAAGCAACATTTACTCTTATCTTATCAATATAGTATTGAATTGAGCATTAAGTGAATTAGCAAGCAAACGTTCAACCAAATCACAAAAGCAATGAAAAGAACTTAAGTACCTCAGTGCACAAACATTCCCATAAAGATTACATGCAGAGAGTGCACACAGACACAACCCTTAACCCACACGCTCCTCTTTTGATCACACTCACCATTTCATGCTCTGTTAAGCTTCATTTAATTAACTCTGTGCTCCTCTTAACAGACACACCAGCCCTATTACTGTTGCATGCGCTGAGATGTGAAGTCTGCTAAGTGCATGTCGTGAATCCGGGCCCGAAGAAGCAAGTTAGACCGCTTCTCTTTGTATAAATCACAAAATAGTGACTTATTTGTTGTATGTTGTTTGTAGTTATTACTGGTGGACTTTATCTTACAGATATCCAAACCTGTCTTTTAGAAATTATATTCCTACAGTAACGTTTAATAAAGAATTGTTGGTTCAAAAGCACCACCAGCACATGTACACGTTACACGTGGTTCTGTATATTTGTGAAGTAGTATAAGTTCCTAAATGTTCCCTTTTTTCATATGCTGTTTTTCATAATATAGATGAGTTTTTATCTATATAAGCCATGTTTCTGAGGGTTCTTGTACAAAGTCACGTTATAATGTAATGCATTATTAATGATAAAAGCTATGTGAAAGAGATTATGCTCATCCGCTAATAAAAGTTCTGACAATACAATGGAGATAATGCAACTCTGCAAAGGTATCTCAGAAAATGAGTTTACTGCATTTCAAATTTGATGCGTATAGGCAACATGATTAAATGTGCAATAACAGTAAGCTTTTTCTCACACAATTTTCTTTAATGTAATGAGGTTACCGTTGGTCAGGCTAATGGTAAAGGAAACAAACAAAAGACCTATAAAGGAAAATGTAATTTCTAACGTTTTGATCCTACATAATGAAATCAATCCTAAATCGCAAATGAAAATGTATAGTGCCATTAAAGAAATGAGGCAAATATGAATGTAATCAGCCAAAACAAAAGGTTTCTGCAAATGATATCATCATCACACAACAGCCCAGTCCCTGAGGTGAAGTGTGGGTTGACAGTTGCCTTATTTATGTAACAAAAGTGTAGTTGTGTCCTTCCACTTGCATGTCTGACGTGTGCATTCATCTAATCTGTCATGCCATCCAGTTTGAATGAATAAAGCATTACAGAGCTTATATTATGCGTGCCATGGGCAACTCATCCCCCGCTATGCTTAATGTGTCATGACCTTTTGTTTTTATCACTGAAGGTTATTTCAACGCTCTGTGCTGAAATAATAAAGGAACAGACACTGTAAAGACGCCTTTACGTTTTCAACATAGAGGCACTTCATGCATAGTTAAAGCCAGTTTAGACACTGGACACTTTTTGAAGCAGGTGAAACAAGCCAGATGTACCTGACCAGTGTCAAGGCAGGTTTATTGCATTCATTTTACACACAAAGGCTATTCAAAGTGCTTTACATAATGCATTAAAGCCACTTTAGAAGGAAAGATGAATAAAAATCATCGGATTTAAGGAATGGAAACCTGCTCAAATGAAAATTTAAAAGGTTAAGAACAGAGACATGAATACAGAACAGGTGGACAAGACAGTTCGTGATGGCTGTTTAAGATTCTGTGAATGACATTGTAGACAGTCTAATATCCTCCAGAAGTTTGTTCCAGCTCTGTACTGCACAGTAGCTACACGCTGTTTCTCCATCTGTATGTCAAAGTAGATAAATATCTATTTAAAGTACTGCATGAGTATTATCAATATCCAAACTTCGTAGCATCCCTGCAATTAAAGTGATGCAGATACAGGATAACAAGAAGTTTGAGGATAAAACCCAATGTCAGAGTTTTAAGGGCATGTATGACTTGGCTATTCCAGCTGTTTCATGGATGCCACTTCATTTTACAGAGCCTGAACTTCAGACTTTCTGACTCCAGTATTGTTTTGTTGATATTATATATACTGTGCAGCTTCTTAGTGGTGAAAGCAGTCAGTTTAATCACAATTTATTTGGTTGGAAAAGTACATTCAAGCAGCATGACATGAGTCATGTAGGTGTACTCAGTTTCTATTATTCTCACAGTTGTCTTACCCCTTAATCACTGTGTGTTTGCTGAAAAACATTCAGAAGAGATGTGAGGTGAAACTTCTGATTTGTAAGTCACCATGTTGTCACTATCAAAAGAAATTCTTCAAGAAGTAGTGTTAAAATTTTGGTAGTCCCTTCAAAAATGGCATGCAAGTTTTACCAACAACTGTAACAAATGTCTATATACACCGATCAGCCACAACATTATGACCACTGACAGGTGAAGTGAATAACATTGATCATATTGGTACTATGTGGTGTTCTGCTGGAAAACCTTGGATTTTGCCATCCGTGTTGATGAGACTTAGACACCCAAATAATCATTGTCCCAGAACAAGCACACTCCCTCATGCAAATGAAAATCCCAAATGTCACTGACCTACCCCCGCAGGAAAATGCACCCCACCACATGGCAAAAACATCAAACAATCAGGAAGATGTTGAGGAAAATGACAATTGCCCAAGATGCTGATTTGACCTCCAAACTTCCTAGACCCCATTCTGATCAAGCATCAATAAGATGCAGTGGAACAAGTTTGATTGACAGAGGCCCCACTGCACAAGCCAGAGTACCCAAAGGATCCACTGCCAACATCCTGGTGCCAGACCCCATAGGACCCCCTGAGAGGTCCTCTTGTCCATGTCCAATGGTTCAGAGCATTTTTGACCACATAAGGGGCACCAACACAATATTA
>OMNN01087527.1:0-15288 GCA_900302755.1 Chromis chromis
CATAACAAAGACTTTTGTGATGCTTAAGGCTCTCTCTAAAGCTAGCAGAGAACATTGAGGGGGTTAAGCTAGCAATGGGCCACCATGACAAGGACTTCTGTGACGCTTAATGCTCTCTGTTGTAGCTGTTGCACCTGCTAAAGCTAGCAAAGAGCATTATGGGGGTAAAGCTAGCAACGTGCTACCATGACAAAGACTTGTGTGACGCTTAATGCTCTCTGTTGTAACTGTTGCACCTGCTAAAGCTAGCAAAGACCTGTATAAGGATTGAGCTAGCAACGGGCCACCATGACAGAGTTGTGTGAGGCTTAATTATCTCTGTTTAGCTGTTGCACCTGCTAAAGCTAGCAAAGAACTTTATAGGGATTGAGCTAGCAGTGGGCCACCATGACAAAGACTTCTGTGATGCTTTATGCTATCTCTTGTATTTGTTATACCTACCAAAGCTAGCAGAGAACATTGTGGGGGTAGAAGCTAGCAATGGGCCACCTCGACAAAGACATCTGACGCTTAATGCTCTCTGTTGTACCTGTTGCACCTGCTAAAGCTAGCAAAGAGCTTTATAGGGGTTAAGCTAGCAATGGGCTATCATGACAAAGACTTGCGTGTTGCTTACTGACCTCCATTTGCTAATATGAACTACCTGTAGTCCGAGTGACTGCATCCTCTGGTCGTTTTAGTGTGAGGCTCCACCTGGTGGAACAACGAGGTACTACAGCTAGCAGAGAGCATTATAGTGGTTAAGCTAGCAGCGGGTCAACATGACGGTTTGAGAAAATGTCAGAAAAATGTTGATCAGTGCTACTCAAAATGACTAATTTTGCCCACAACCCAAAGATAATCAGTTTACTGTAATAGAGGAGAAAAAAAAGGAGAAAATATTCACATTTCAGAAGCTATTAATTTAATAACTGACAACTAATCATATAGACATGAGTCAGTGACCTCTCCAACTGCAGAATTCTTTGTTTATTGTATAGTTTATTATATTAAACTGATTGTGTTGCTACAGATGGATAACCAGAGTCAAATGTGCAGGTTTTTACAGGATTTCTGGTCGCGTATTTCACTTTCCTTTAAACTTTCTGACACGCTGAGCTGCGAATGTGTGAAGCTGCAGTTTCTAGTCACCAAACTAAACACTCTGTAAATAGGTTTATGAGTAATTAGGTCACCGTTTGGTCCTTTAATGTGGTATTTTGGCGCTCAAACATACGATGGAAATTCACAGCTTCGGTTTGAGCGAAGCCTCAAATCAGTCCTACTTCATGTCTTGGCAGCAGTCTGTGAGGTTTCTGTGTGGACGTATGTATTTACAGTGAATGTCATGTTGGGATCTGAGTCTGACGGTCAATAAGCAGCTATAGAGAACCACAAGCCACACTAGAAACACACTACGTCCACGGAGCTCTGCACGAGGCCACCGCCGCTGCACCACCGCGGTTTGGACGACTTCTCCACAGGTGGTTTCTTCTCTTTTGGCCAAACATTTGTGATCTGTCAGGCGTCTGAGCGGCTTCACGGTTAATCCTCACACAGAAAGACGCCTGTTTGCCTCCCTCTGCTCTGACCTGGTTTCTGAAGCGGGTCAGAGCAGAGTTTATAATTGACACTTTAAACTGAAGCCTGCTGGTTAAACAGACACCTGTAATAGAGGCTCTCAGGAATCTGCTGAAACCAGACGGTCGCATATTAGACGGACTGCTGGGTTTTGACCTTGAGGAATCTAAATGGCTGAAATAATAAGTGTTCTCATTTTTAGTCACTGTGGGCTCATTTCTCACTGCAGTATAACGTCCTGCACCTCTATGGAAACAGAACAACCATGAAGGAGGAGAGAGAATGAAGAAATCTGTTCCGTGCATTAGGACACAGTTAGAATGACAGAAATCATAAAAGACAAAAGTTGCATTTTTTTGATTATCTGTTACAAAAATGTAAGAAAAAAAACTGGAATCAACATGTACAACATTTTTTCAAGTGTCCACAGGTGTTACCAACATGGATTTAAAAGGTAGTGTCTCTACATACATACATACATACATATATATATATATAGTTAGTAGGGCTGGTCCAGAATATTCGAATATCCGAATATTCGTTCGTTGTGGTGGTATTGGAATAGTAATTTTGACCCCTGGTAGCTGCGTAGCCGTCACCGAGCACGTCAGAGCGTGCTGCGGAGGCTCCAGCATGCCACTGATGTAGCACCTGCGTAATTTTGATATTGGAATAGTCGTGCGCGCCCACCGCGCGCCGCCGATCGCTGACTTGCGTCACCGGTAGCTGCGGAGACCTCACCTGCGGAGGGTCTAGCTTTATATACAAAGATGTGGCCATAGCGCCTTGTGGATGCCCGATCCCGTCAGATCTCGGAAGCTAAGCGAGGTAGGGCCTGGTCAGTACCTGGATGGGAGACTGAGAGGGAACCAGGAAGCCTGGGTGAATGCAGAGTGAGAGTTAGTGGTTGGTGGTGGACGGATGGAGCAGATTGGCAGCCTGGCTTCAGTCAGTCTACCCCAGGGCAGCTGTGGCTACACACGTAGCTTACCACCATCGAGTATGGAGGGAATGAATAATGGTAAATGGTAAATGGTCTGCACTTATATAGCACCTTTCTACCTTAGTGGTACCCAAGGCGCTTTACAATGTGTTTCTCATTCACCCATTCACACACACATTCACACCAATGGCGACAGACTTCCATGCAAGGCGCTAATCTGCCACTGGGAGCAACTTTGGGTTCAGTGTCTTGCCCAAGGACACTTCGGCATGTGGGGGGGACCGGGGATCGAACCGCCAACCTTGCCATCAGTGGACAACCCGCTCTACCACCAGAGCCACAGCCACCATAATGCAATATAAAGCGTCTTTAAGTGTCCAGAAAAGTGCTGTATAAAACCAATGCATTATTATTATTATGGACTGATCTGAAAAATAATGTATGATAAACGTGAACACAACAGTTAAATGCTCGTTTAGGCAGCAGTAAAACATGTAAATGATTGTCTTTATGTTCCCAGCTGCCAGATCTCTAACTACAGAACTGCAGGAGACTTTCAGCTGTTATTGTTCGCCTGCTGCGACTCCACAGTTCAGAATAAATGTTATCTGTGTTCTAAAGATTACTAACGTTTGTCTGATAACATACTTGGAGAGTCGTGCCGCTGCCGTACGTCATATTTCAGTTTGTTGCATGTTTTATTGCAGTTATGCAGAATCTAACATTATTGCAACAACTATTCAGCAAAGTAGATAAGAAGGAAACGTACAAGGACAGCAGGGTTCAGGATGTTATGAAAGAAGACTGACGTTGTTCATGTTCTTCTATCCGTAGACAGCATTGATGTTCTACAGTCTTCTAAATCTACATCCATCATCTGTACACCGCATAACCCTTTAAGACCTGAGCCTCAAAATGTCCGCCTGGTCCTTTTTTTCCTATTTTGACTACAATAGGGTCATTACGGTAATTTAATTCATATCCGATTGAAATTACCGTATCCGAATTAAATTACCATAATGACACTATATTGACTGTAAAGCGCAACGACGTTCGTATCCGAATTTAATTACCGTAATGACACTATATTGACCGTAAAGCGCAACGACGTTCATATCCGAATTAAATTACTGTATCCGAATTAAATTACCGTAATGACACTATTTTGACTGTAAAGAGCAACAACGTTTGTATCCGATTGAAATTACCGTATCCAAATTAAATTACCGTAATGACACTATATTGACTGTAAAGCACAACGACGTTCGTATCCAAATTAAATTACCGTATCCAAATTAAATTACCGTAATGACACTATATTGGCTGTAAAGTGCAACGACGTTCTTGTCCGAATTAAATTACTGTATCCGAATTAAATTACCGTAATGACACTATATTCACTGTAAAGCGCAACAACGTTCGCGTCCGAATTTAATTACCGTATTCAAATTAAATTACCGTAATGACACTATATTGGCCGTAAAGTGCAACAACGTTCGTGTCCGAATTAAATTACCGTAATGAGTGTCAAAATATGTTCACATGTAGATATTTTCTATTTTGTGATATTTCGATCTAAAATATGCGTTGTACACACTTTATATGTTTTACATTATAGATTTTCTACATTTTTGCACACTGCGTATTTTCTATAGTGTACATTTTGCACATTAAATGTTATATTATACATATTTTTACTTCGCTCTAAGTGCTCGGTGCATTTTCAGTGAATAATTTTGTGCCGGAAGTGTTTTATGTTCGATCGTAGGTGTGGCTTCTTCACTGTGATTTAATTTCCTGTAATTTCCTGCAAAGGATCAATAACGTCTCTATCTATCTGAAATATTCATAATGCACAGGTTTGAATGCATCAGTCCAGCTCATAACAACGTCACAAAGTTCTGTTATGAGTCAGTGTTGCTTCTAAAAGACCAAATGGAGCAGGTAAAGCAGGATTCTACTTCAGTGTTGGCGTCTATTATTTCAATGTTTTGCCATAAAACAACAAACAGAAAGTAAACTCAGCTCCGTTGTCTAAATGAATCATACTTTCTAATATGTCCGACAGTAAAATGTGAATTATTCAGGCTGTTTTTTGACCTCTACCAGCTGCACATGTGATAAAATCCTCATTTGCAGCTGCTGGAGGACCAACAGGAAAACTGAGTGTGAAATTAAACAATGACTGATGTTGAACGGCGTCAAACAGCTGATGCATCACTTCCCCTGAAGGCTGCAGCGTCTCTGTGGGATTCTGTAATTTAATTCTGGTGTTTGAGAGGAAACCTGAGCTTCTTCGTCTCACTGAGGCCACAAGAACAACAAAAGGCTTTTAGTAGAACCTCTGTAGCTTTCATCTGGACTGAATGTATCTGCAGCTAGTTAGCAGTTAGCATCGGAGTGATTTTTATAAAAAGAAAAACTGCAAGTAGCCTTGAATTTACGTGTTGCAAAGTCAGGAATATAAACCAGACCTAAACTTTAAACCCTGATATTTGATCAATATCACTTTATACCATGCTAACGCTGTGTTTGCAGTGACAATGCTAACAAACTGAAGTTTAGAGGGTATGTTTAGCAAGTAGATCATTCACCTTCTTGGTGTTAGCATGCTAAGTAGGTCATTGAGAATCTTGCTGCGCTAACATGCCAATACCAGCATGCTAAAACTGTGTGACATTGCTAACAACCTGATGTTAGAGGATATGTTTAGCAAGTAGATTGTTCACCCTCTTAGTGTTAGCATGCAGATGAGGTCTTTGGGAAGCCTTTTGTGCTAACATGCTAATGCCAGCATGCTAACACTTTGTGCTTGCATTGATAGTACTAACATGCTAATGTTTAGAGGGCATGTTTAGCTAGTAGATTGTTCATGTTCATCGTGTTAGCATGCTAACGAGGTCTTTGTGAAGCTTTCTACGCTAACATGCTAATGCCAACATGCGAACACTGTATGATTGCACTGACTATGATGACAAGCTAATGTTGAGACAGTATGTTTAGCAAGTAAATTGTGCACTTTCTTAATGTTAGCATGCTGCTAACTAGGTCTTTGTGAAGCTTTCTGTGATAACAAGCGAATGCCAGCATGCTAACTCTGTGTGCTTGCAGTGACAATGGTGACAAGCTAATGTTTACAAGGCGTGTTTTAAGCAAGTAGCTTGTTCACTTCTTTATTGTTAGCATGCTAACTAGGTATTTGCGGAGGTTTCTGTACTAACATGCTAATGTCAGCTTGCTAAAACTGTGTGCTTGCAGTGACAATGCTAACAAGCTGATGTTTAGAGGGTATGTTTAGCAGGTAGATTGTTCACCTTCATTGTGTTAGCATGTTAACTAGGTCTTTGTGAAGCTTTCTGCACTGACATGCTAATGCCAGCATGCTAACACTTTGTGCTTGCAATGACAATGCTAACAAGCTGATGTTTAGAGGGCACGTTTAGCAAGTAGGTTGTCCACTTTTTTAGCGTTAGCGTGCTAACTAGGTCTTTGTGAAGCTTTCTGCACTGACATGCTAACACCAGCATGCTAATAAACAGAGCGGCTGTTTCCATGTTGTGCTCTATTGCTGCAGGTCGACTGTTGAGTTTTACATCATCACATGTTGGTCTTGTGGCTCTGAATTTGGTTTTAAGCCTCATTTTCATGTGACAAAGATCAAAACTGAAGAAAACAAATAATCTGAGTCACATGAAGAAAAGAAGGAAGCTGATGTTTGACACTGGAAGCTGCACTCTGAACACTTTTCTGCACATTTTTTCTCTTTTCTGTTCGCATTTTGAGTCAAATTTGAGGCTTTTTATTGAATATTTCTTTAAATTTTTCCCTTGCAGTTCAATTTTACTCTTCTTTTAAACCTCTGTACGTATGGTATTTCATATTGCTTTGTGTTTCCTTATAAAAGCCCTTTACATCACTCTCCTAATAAACCTCCCTGCTCTGGTTGCTGCAGTCCGAGTCCATCTGATAAGGAAACAGCAGAATTGCTGAAATATTTATGAGGTCATTGGAGTCGGAGCACATTAGCAGATAATCATATCGCCCACATCGCTGCAGCGTTTTATGAACCTCGACACAAACTGAACAACATGTAGCTGAACTCCACAGTGTTTTTACTGAAGCTTTAATCAGCAGAGCAATAAAACAATGTGATCAGAGTCACTGGGTGCAGATCAGAGCTCAGGAGAACAACATGTGCATTTAAATGAACTAGTTTAATTATCTGGGTGTCAGTAATGTGTTGAATGCATGTATTTCCTCTTTAATAATATAAAAATATCAACATTTCCTGCTTCTAATTTCTCAAATATGAAGATTTCTATCTGTAATTTCAACCGAGGGCTCAAAAAGTTATCACAATAAAATGTTTAGTAATTATTTGTAGTTTCTATTGACCTATTTATAATGAAGACCAGCAGAAGAAAGGTTTATTTTGGGTCTTTATTTATCAGGATACATTGGTAGTAATTTTAATGTGTAACACAACAATAAAAAACACACAAATAAACACATTTACACACACAAATATAAAGAAATGAAGTCATGTTGATGCACATTAGATACATCTGTAGATTCTCAGTCATCCAGGTCATTGTGTTTGTGTCATGTGAGCATCTACACCGATCAGGCCTAACATTATGACCACCTGCCTTTGGGTACTCTCCTTGTGCAGTGGGGCCTCTGTCAATCCAACTTGTTCCACTGCATCCTGTTGATGCTTGATCAGAATGGGGTCTAGGAAGTTTGGAGGTCAAATCAACATCTTGGGCCATTGTCATGTTCCTCAAGATGTTCCTGATTGGTTGATGTTGTTGCCATGTGGTGGGGGGCATTTTCCTCCAGTGACATTTGGGATTTCCATGCATGAGGGAGTGTGTTTGTTCTGGGACAATGTTTATCTGGGTGTCTAAGTCTCATCAGCACGGATGTTAAAATCCACCACATAGAACCAATATAATCAATGTTATTCACTTCACCTGTCAGTGGTCATGATGTTGGGGCTAGCATGTAGCATGTAGCCTGTTGTTCACCTGAGCAGCTGTGTGACGTTGTGTTTTGTCCCTCCTCAGTACCCGTCCACTCTGGGCTTCTGCTTGGCTCTGTGCTGGTGTCTGCTGGTCTGTTCCAGTCGGATCTACTTGGGAATGCACTCGGTTCTGGTGAGTCCGATGTCACACAAACAAACAAACACACTAACACAGGCAATGCCAGCGTCGACACCTGCAGTGTCAGCTTCATCTGAGCTCCTCAACTTGATATACGACCTGTTGGAAAAACTACCTGAGGTCAGGAATCAGGTTCTAGTGTCACCAACACACAACCTGTGAAAATGTAGAAAGACGACACACAGACCGACAACACAGGACTTTTTAATTTAAAAGGTTTTAATTGTAATATTTTAAACAAGTTTAAAACAGGGGGCAGTGGTGGTGCAACAGGTTAAGCCCCTGACTACTGATCAGAAGGTCAGAGGATCAAATCCCACTGCAGCCACTGTTGGGCCCTTGAGCAAGGCCCTTAACCCCTGACTGTTCCCCAGGCGCTGCACCGTCGCAGCCCATTGCTCCTGCTACTTGTATATATAGTAGGATGGGTTAAATGCAGAAGCTGAATTATTAGTTGCTGGTATTTTACAGATGTTCCCTGTTTCCTGATAATAACTTGTAATATCACAGAAAAAAAGTATAAATTGAGGATTGAAAAATGATATGTTTTAAACTGTTATTTGACCGATTTTCCTGTTTTGTTAAGCTTCAGCTAATATCTTATTAAATTGCAGGAAACTGTAATAATTTATATGTCATCCATAACAAACAGGCCAAAACTTGACGCCCTAAATTCATCTTTTACAGCATTTGACTGTAAAATTACTCAACTTTTACTGTAATTAAATGAGTAAAAAAATAATAATTTTATGCAATTATTTGAAAGAAAAATAATAATAAAATAAAAAAATAAAAGCTGCAAGCAGCGTCAGATGGGACCCTTATTCCCTAGGACGAGTTCGCTCTGGAAAAGTGCAAATTTCTTACCGTAAATTCAAAATGGCCGACTCCCTGTTGCATTTTGGGGAAAGGGTTGATTAGGCAATTTTGTTAGTCTTGTTGTGATACATATGTGTACCGAATTTAGTAGCTGTACGTGAAACTATTTCTGTTTTCTCCATTAAAGTGCAATTTTCTAGGGGGCGCTAATGAGCTATTTAGCCATTGACATGTGGAATTCCCCCAAAATATTAAATTTTTCACCAGGCCTGATTTTTGTGCCAAATTTGGGGAGTTTTTGTTCACGTTTAAGGGGGTGAATTGGGGTTCAAAGTGGCGTAAGAAAAAGAAACAAACAGAGCAGGAACAAGAGGGTTTTTTCACTGTTGGTGCTCGAACCCTAATAAAACATAATATACAATTATTTTACAGATGCTTGACATTATTTTCACAATTTTTTTTAACGCTGCAGGATTCCACAATTAGAAACCCTTTCTACCATTTTTTTTTAAACATTTTTTATTTTTTAAGATTTATTTTTAGCCTTTTATGCCTTTATTGGACAGGACAGTGGATAGAGTCGTAAAGGGGAGAGAGAGTGGTGAAGGACATGCGGTAAACGCCCGAGGTCGGAATCAAACCCGGGACAGCCGCTACGTCTCTGCACGTGGGTCACATGACATAACCATTAGGCCAGGGGTGCCCAATCCTGGTCCTTGAGGGCCCCTATCCTGCATGTTTTAGATCAGTGGTTCTCAACTGGTGGGTCAGGACCCAAAAGTGGGTCGCGAAGCCATTTTTAGAGGGTCTCAGAAGCAAAAAGTAGTGATATATTTGTGTATGTATTTTAAAGGACGTGTTTCTTCTGACACAGTTTGCTTTCAACAGCAGGATATTTAGTGGTGGTGACACCAGTAGTTGTCCACTATTAACCTCTAGATGAGGCTCTGCCAGCTTAGTGGAGACATTTATGCTAAAACGTGCCAAAAATAAACCAACATGTGCTCAGAATCTGTCAGAATGGGACAGAATATGACCAGAACTTGGCTAAAGGGTCCAAATATACCAACATGAGCAAAAAATAAGCCAAAATGTTCCCAAGCTGTATCAAAATGTGTTGAGATACACCCAGATAAACCTTAGTTTGTTAACAGGAACAGCAAACTTCAAAAATTTGGGTCGTGACCGTTATTAATAGAGACATAGTGGATCCTGAGGCTGGACCAGTTGAGAACCACTGGTTTAGATGTTTCCCTCTTCCACCTGATTCAAATGATCATCTCATCTTCAAGCTCTGCAGAAGCCTGATAATGATCCTGATCATTTGAATCAGGTGTTAGAAGAGGGAAACATCTAAACCATGCAGGATAGTGGCCCTCGAGGGCCAGGATTGGGCACCCCTGCATTCGGCTATCGGGGCACCCAGGACATATTCTTTAACAGTGTGTGTTCTGTAAAAACAGACGTACAAACACTGAACTTGGACGTTTACTTTTGAACCTTTGCGTCAATATTTGTGGTGAAAACAGTCGAGGTTCTTCTCTTCTTCTGTTTTGGCAGAAAACCAGTTTTGATCGTTCTCAGCGTCATTAAGCTGCTCTTTTCCTTTTCTTCACTAATAAATCCAGGAGGTGTGAATATCTAAAGTACTTTTATTGTGAAGGTTTGCCTGCTGCTACAACATGTGGCCTATTTAACTGGAGTTTACAGTTACACAAGTTTCACAGTGACGTTAGTAAAAGCTTTAAGGTGAGTTCAGAGAAACGTTGATGAAAACAAACATGATTCAAAGCTCTGACTGAAGGAACAAAACCAAACCTGGATGTCTGAAGGACCGTAACCGTCCTGCTGTGATTAGACCGTAACAGGAAACCTTCCCGGCCGTTGATCTTCAGCAGGAGGTGAAATCTGAACTTTAAACTCCAAACAAAGCCTCTCCTCAGTTCAACACCAGATGAACCAGCAGGTGAAACGCTGCCGTTCTCTATCGGCCGCTTGCTGGCAGGACTTCACGGTTATCTGAGAGCGTTTTCATTCCTGCACTGAGACCAAAGTTCACACCAGCCGACATTAGAGCTGCACAATAATACTGAATACGACACAAAGTAAAGAAAAGGAACTGATCGGGTTACAAACGGCGAGTCTGAAAGAACATTTACAACAACTAATGTACAAGAGAAGTCTGAGAGAACATCACTTATTAAAAAGACAGTTTGTTGACCTGCAGGTTTAACCCTTTAAGACCTGAGCCTCAAAACTTTCAATATCTGGCAGTTATGTACGATTTACTGCCTATTATAAGAGTTACGGTAATTTTACGGTAATTTCATCCAGTGGATTCCTGGGGGGGCACAGATGAAATTACCGTAATGACACCATGTTGGATGTAAAGCGCAACGCCTCAGCTTTCAGAAACCGTTTGACTTTTTTTTTTTCCGATAGCACAAACGGTGACATTTACGGTATTACAAAGTGCGCTAGCCCAAACGTGTCGCCGACGTGTCCTTTTTCTCCATGAAGTCTCTGGTCTGATCAGATATATTGGAATGAATCCCGGGACACACAGAAGTTTTGCACACACACACTGTTGTGCTGAAATCCGGTACAATTGTGTCGCGGATATGAGGAAGTGCCAGCGGTGGGCAACGCGGACCTTATAAACATCTTTATAAAGATGTTTATCTTCATAAAGATGAACATCCTTATGAAGATAAACATAGATATTATCATAAACTTACTGCGTTTGTTTAACCGCTATGTAATCGATACAAGCTTAGACGGCTTCTGGTGACGTAATGGTGTGGCTCCAACTTGGCTCCTGGCCGTGGAAACGCAAACCGGTTCTTAGGAGGAACGGGGTTTGAACCAACTAAGCTCCGAACGAGAACTAGCACCAGGTTGGTGGAAACGGTATGTGGGCGCTCTGTCAAAAAGTCCTCAATCCAGAGGCATGTGGAACGAGGTAGACCGAGGTTCAGCAGTTTCCTTACTAGATCGTGCAGAAGGATGGTGATTAGTTGCTGCACAGTTAATTGAATATTCACCACAGTTAAATGAACACCATCAGCTGCAATGTAGCTAAAAGAAAACAGCCTGTGTCGGTAAAACCACCTGGTTTAAGGTAAATCTGACATTTTATCGCAGTTTTTTTAAGCAGCCGCTCCCTTAATTATGCACAACTTATAGCCTGAATACAAATGAAACAGGTTTTATGAAGTCGTCATGAACGAGGAAATTAGCTGAAGTGTTTTTTCCCCCGTTGGCTTCGTCCTTCAGCCCGCAGAGTTTCTGTTTGGTTTAGAGCCAAATGTCTTGTTCTAACTAACGAGGAGGAGTCGGTTTGTCGCCGACATGCTGAGGCCTGCATCAGCGATGATGTTCTGAAGCTGCTCAATCAGCAAGATTTCATCGTGGAAATCTGCTGAGGAACATTTCTACCTGCAACAACTTGCTCCTGCTTCTTATATCTGCCTCTCTCACGGTAGCAGAACAGTCACAGTGAGTCTATCAGTGGGAGTCCAGACGCCCTGCAGCTTTACAGGATTTATCAGAGTCTTACAGGAGTTTCTTCACTTTTAAACCTCATTAACCAGCTCTGGTTGTAACTAACGACCAACCGTCGTCTGCAAAACTGAGTTATGAAAGTTCAACAAAAATAACTATATTATTCATTTTTGTGACCAAATATTTCAGATTAAAAGTATTCTATATGTTTAGTTTGGTATTATTGTGACATGCAGCTACACATGGTTCAGAAAATATCACTAGTTGATTCTGCTTTATCAGTTGAAAATATCAGATGAAATAACCTTCTTCCTAAGGGTGAGATTAATTTCTCGTTTAGTGAAAAGCGGTCTCGCAGGCACAGGGCAGAAGCCTATCAGACTGTGATACCGTGTTTCCACCGACCTGGTGCTAGTGCCTGACTTAGCACCAGTTCTTTGTGTTTCCACCACCTAAGCACCGGCTCTAGGTGCTAAAAACCGGTGCTTAGCAAGAACCAACTCTTTGCTGGGCCAGAGCTAAGAACCGAGTACGTCAGGGGCTGGGGCCAGGGTTATGGTGACCAGCGATCAGCGGTGGAAAGGGACACATAAGTGATAATATGTGTCCTTTTTCTCCAGGACGTCTCTGGTCTGATCAGATGTATTGGAATGAATCCTGGGACACACTGAAGTTTTGCACACACACACTGTTGCGCATCACGTCGCGTCACACCCCCCATGCGGCTCTTCAGTAGTTTGCTGTGTGTAACTGACGCCACACCGAAGCATACCTTTCTGTTCCTGCTACCTCTGTTCCAAGTCAGCCTGTATTTTCAACTGCAGGAGACATAGTTAGTGCCCAAAGGTCTCAACTGCTGCCAGAAAATGTGGACATGCTCATATTTTTGACCATAGCTTAGGCTCCGCCGTGTAGTTGTAGCATGTTGTCAATATCATGCTTGGGAAAAAAGGTCAGTCTCTGTTTGCACTTTTTTGCACTCTGATTTGACATAGTAGTACTTTGGTTACAGTTTTGCACATACTTACATATTGTTTGCACTTAAAAAAAAAAGAAGAAATATTTAATTTTATTTGTGGAAATAAGTTCAACAGTTAAAGGCTCATGCTTAAGTCATGCATGGATGCAAGTTATAAAACATTTCAAAATGCAACTGCATTGTTTTGTGACTCTGTCAAATAAAAACTCTTTATCCAGTCATAGATTTTGTCATTTTAGTTTTCTTAAAAGTAATGTGAAAATATCGTCTCGTCTCGTGAGCTGAGTGTATCGTCACACCCCTACTTATTACTAATTCCAGCAGTGGTTCAGAAACCTGCTAGAAACTTCCATTAACTGATTTCCAGAGTTGTTGCAGCTGTTTCAGTGGTTCCTCCGTCGTCACATTAACCCTGTTTGGGGGTGATGTCAGCATGATGTCAGCTGTTAGGGCGGGGCTGGGCTGTCTCCGTGGTCACGTCTGCGTCGGTGATGGATGTTGCTGTCGTTGGACCAGCAGACGTTACAGAACGCTGGACGTCCTCCAGAACAAACCGAGGAGGTGAATCCACATCACAGAGCTGCTCTAAGGGCTTTCTGAGGCTGGTGTCGGTTCTGGTCCGCCTCAGGAACCTCAGAACATCTGTCTGAACATCTGTCTGCTCACACTGAAACATGCGTTCTCCTCAGATAGACAGGGCCTGACCTAGAAAGGCTTTAATGTGATTAATTCAGCAGTTAATCAAGTTAAACTCTCAGGTCTGATGCTTCCTGGTGTTTATCAGATTTAAGTGCATCAAGCTGAACCACGACTGAAGTCAGACGGTGAAATCCTCAGTTTGTTCAGTGAGTAAGACGCAGTTTATTACAGTAATTATGGTTTAAATGGTGAGACAGCGCTCAAATCCTCATAATCTCAATAAATAACAGTCCTAAAGGGATATTTCTGAAGAGAACGTCTGTAGAAGTTCTTCATAGGAAAAAAAAAATGAAGCTGACAGCAAGTAAACCAGAAAAAATACACTAAAAAATGGTGAAAAAGGGTGAAAATAACAGCAAACATAAAGTAAAGTAAGGATATTTTAGCTGATTTCAATGTAGTAACAAAGAGTGTAGTTTAAGGCCTCGTCCACACGAAGCCAAAACGCTTATAGGTTCAAAAATGTGTCCGTCCACATGAATACACTTGATACGCCTGAAAACGATGTAAAACACACGGCAGGCCTGTTGGTGGCGCTGTGACGGCGTATATGACACGATGTAAACATAGAACAAGAAGTGGCGTATTGAGCTTTCATATCTGTCTGGTGAACACGGTGATAATGCAGAAGAAGTATATTTTGCTGTAACAGTGATAACAGGGTGACTAGCTTCAGCAGTACACACCAACACTGGACGGCGCCATTGTTGTAGTCCTTTTCTGAGTTTGGTGCATTTATCGAGAGGTGGAGCTATGATGCTAGCGTGTCAGAAGAAGAAGCAGACTGGGCGTAACAACGGAGCCACGTAAACGGCGTTCTGAGATCTTTGCACTCTGGGACCTGGTTCAGGAATGATCGTTGTCAGACCCCCAAAACGCTTAATGTGGATGAAACACGGGTTGATGAACTAGTGGTGCGTTTAGGCCTGGGGCTGGTCTTCGTGTGGACGGGGCCTTAGAATCACACATTGCAAAAGAATGAAGCAGATTTTTATTTCTTTATTTTATTCAGCTTTTTTTTCTTTTTTGTTTTTTTTGTTTACAGTCAACATATATACTAATATGTTGTTCTGTGATTTTACAATATGAGAGATGAAATGTGTAAAATAACGAGGGCTGGTCCAGAATATTCAAATATCTGAATATTCGTTCGTTGTGGTGTTATTCGAATAGTAATTTTGTTACTAATTTTGTCGCATCGCCGATAGCTGCTCCCACTACGCTACGCTACGCTTACGCTCCCGCTACTACCCTTACGCTTACGCTCACGCTACTACGCTTACGCTCACGCTCCCGCTTATGTTATGCTCCCGCTACGCTTACGTTTATGCTTACGCTACGCTACGCTATGCTTACGCTACTACGCTTACGCTTACGCTACTACGCTTACGCTACTACGCTTACGTTAACACTACGCTTACGCTCCCGCTACTATGCTCTGCTACGCTCACGCTTCCCTCCGCTACGCTACGTT
The DNA here is from genome assembly GCA_900302755.1 of Chromis chromis. NCBI lineage: Eukaryota > Metazoa > Chordata > Actinopteri > Pomacentridae > Chromis > Chromis chromis. The sequence continues at coordinate 15,144 of OMNN01087527.1, forward strand.
AACGGTACACTACGTTAACACTACGCTCCCGCTACGTTTACGCTTACGCCCCCACTGCTATGCTCTGCTACGCTCACGCTTCCCTCCGCTACGCTACGTTAATGCTACGCTTCTGCTTCCCCCCGCTACGCTCTCACTATGCTAC
>OMNN01087532.1:0-12558 GCA_900302755.1 Chromis chromis
GTCTCTATATAGCCTTTGTTTGTTGTCTCGGTAGAATAGTAAATAAACGTATAAAATTTAGACCGATTCATGGTCGTGTATTTCTTGGTGTGGGAAATGAAGTCACTTCAATCAGAATTTACGTCTTAATTTATGAGACTGAAGACAGAATCATTACAGGTTCAATCAAATATTGTTTTCTTCAGTAAAACTGAAGTGGTGCCCCTTTCTATTAACGAGTGCAATTAAAGCATAAACGTCTTCACGCTACATATTGTTATTATTTTTGGTGCGGCCGTGCGAGGCGATTTTAAACTGATTTTCCCCACAAAGAAATATATAGTCATTAACTGATTAACTGTTAGACTACTAAGTGAAAACAAGCAGGAGCTCTCTGTCCATTGATTCAGTGTCTTATTGGCTGGTTACCTTTTGTTGTGTGAGCATTTAAATCTTTTTCCTAAACGTAATCTTTATGCACAAGCTATTCTTTGAGCCTTAAAAACTTTTCTGACCCAGATTGCATAACCGCGTGGACGCATGTGGTTTACAAACAGTCTGTGATCGTTAAGTAACGTTACTGTAACTAAATCAGCTGAGAGCCGCTCCGCCATTCAGCTGAGAGCCGCTCCGCCATCAGCTGATCGGTGACAACATCAAAATACCGAACCTACAGTCCGGTTAATTCTGTACTGATCCAGTTTGAATAGCGTCGCTGTACGCTCCAGAATCGTGTCTAGTTTTATGTACCGTGCCAGAGAGTCGTTGTACACTGGGGAATTTATTACGGTTGTTGCGAGTCTCCAAAACTGTAATTAAATCTTTGAACTTTGTTGTGGTAGCTACCAAAAAGCGTTCTGCACGCTGTAATTAGGAAAGGCCTGACTTGACGAACCTTTAATGCCGCGCCGTGCCGGATTAATACTTTCGTCCTGAATACTGTTAGACTTGGGCTGCGATATTCCAGCAAGTCTTAGCATATTCAGACCCTCAGCTAGCATAAGCTTAGCTACCTTGTGCTAACAGCTGTGTTTGTGTGTACTGTTCAGACGCACGTGTTTGTATTGGAAGCGGAAATCCCCGTTGTCCTGTAGAGTAAAAGCAGTAAAATTGCTTGTTAGCAGTACTAAGCCGACGCAAAGTGTAAGTGCTTAATGCTTGTAAACTCGACATAGAAGTCCTGTGTTGTGGTCCTTTGGCTAAAGCCGCCGCGCTTTAGCCACCGTTAGCAAAACTCTGAGCTAACTGAAACTTGAACAGTAGTCACCTCTGTGCCACAGAGAGAGTGAATCGATTTGCATCAGAACCTGAGCGTGTATCTGGGGGCGGTGCTTTCACCTGACGCGCCGACGTCACACACACCGCAACCCCCTCCACTCCAGTAGGAGAACACTCGCTGGCTCCACCTTGTGGCTGTTTGAGCTATTGAGCTTGAGGTTGAAAATTACAAAGCATTTTTGAAGCAGCTGATGCATGCTACATTAAACAACTAACAAGTGATAAATGAAAGCATGGTGACTTTGTAAATTGTAAATGACTTGTTTTGTGATAAACCACTGTCACTAATTATTTACAATCAAATCCACTCACATTAATTCACTTTGAAGAGTTAAACCTAACTCACTATTTGAATTTTAGATTCAGCTTCTGAACTCTGCATGTGATAACAACCCATCACTGAAAACACAAGTCAGTTTGAGTTGTCTCACTTTAACTGCATCAACTAATCAGTTGAGCACCCTTAAAGGAATAACTTGATGTGCACTGCAAGGTTTTAAGTTTAAGTTTGATTGTATTTTATTTCACAGTTAAGGCTGTATTCACAAGGCTGTCTCCTCCTTAACAAATCATAAAGCTGAAACCCACCTCTTTCAGCAAAAGAGTAATTAAATAAAATTAATTACTCCAGTAAATTGTTAACTTGTAACACTTAAATCTAATCAAACACTAAAACACATTAAACCTGCAGCAGTGCACAGGATCAATTGAAAATTAATTCAAGAATCATTAAAACTGCATGCGAATCTAATTCACCTGTTCTTGTTGCAGTTTTCTTTTGTTGTTACTGCTTCTTTTTTGTTCCAAACAATAAGCAATCAAGCTCATTGCTCAAACAAGTTTACCTGGTGTTTAAAATTGTTTGTTGGTGTCAGTTTTTCATCCATTAGCATCAAATATGGATCTTGAAACCTCCAACCACAGTGAAACCCTAGAAAACTTAGAAGTTGCTTTAGTGGACTTGACTGAAGACCTAATACCTGGTTTTGCAACGCATGTTCAACAGGCAGACCCTGCCGAACTAGAAACCATTATGGCTGATCTCATCAATGAAGCCCTTGCCAAACCACTAAAAGACAAACCCCTAACTAAAATGTTAGGAAGCATGGCTGCAGTAATGTCTGCCCAGCTTAAACATGTCTACAAACTGCTAGAGCAAACAACCAGCGCACTAAAATCTAGCAAAGAAGAAATTGTACTTTTGAAAACAACAATTCAAACAGACCAACAACAACATGATCTGGACCAACAGATGTTAATCCAGTCCAAATCACGTCTCGATGAGTTAGAAGCTCAAGTGAGCGTACTACCTCAGAGCAATGATACAGATTCGGACGATGAAAAACTAATCCAGCTGGAAACAGAAAATGACCAGCTAAAACAGATTATCTCTGAACAACGAAAAGAGTTAACAACTACAGAAGCCGATTAAAAGAGTCCAAGGAAGGTTATGATGAAGCTAAAGAGCTACTCAACCGAGCCATGACTGAAATTAAAAACTTTAAAACGCAGATCAAAGTCCACACTAGGCACAAAGACGACTTAGAAAAGCAACTACAGGATAGTCGTGACAAAATCGTGACCTTACAACGCTTACGGGAAGTCAAAGAGGAGAATTAGCTGGGGTCGAGAGGGAATTAAAATACACACTGGAGATAACCCAAGCAAACAAACGCGCTTCATTGACGATGTCATCGAAGACAGGAGATACACCTCATCTCCTCTAGATGCTCAAAAGGCTCCCCCTTCATCTTCTCCTCTTTTGCCTGAACCTGAATCGGTTCCCGTCTCCGAGACGTCAGGACACTGCTTGACCAAGACCGAGCAACATCTGCTCCTCGATCTTCTTTACCTACGAGCAACTACTTGCCTCTAGGCCCCACAGATCGGGATCTAGATAAGATTGCTCGCAACATATCTCGCTTTGAACCTGGTCTCAAAGGTTCTCACGACACATACACTTACTTGAAGGACATCGACTTCTACTTGAGGAAGTTTCCAAATGCTTCAGTAGATGACAAAATCTACTTAATCAAGGTCACATCGAGCCGCGATGTAGCAGTTTCATTGAACGGCAACCTGACTATATCAGAACTAACTATGATTTGCTTTGTCAGGCCCTAGAGGAGGAATTCACCGACAGCATATCACAGATTGGGCTAACAGCTGCCCTGACAATCAAGCAGGGACGACAAGAGTCTCCCCAGGAATATTATCACCGACTTCGTCGAGCCTACTTCGGCTCTCGAAATGAACCTGAGATGGAGGAGGACTTGAACTTCAAAACCCTTTTCGTCCAGAACCTCCATCCCACCACCAGTCATCACTTAGGGGTATCCGCTTGTCCCCGCACCTTAACCAGCCGACAACTGCGAGAACTGGCACTGAAAGGTTTTGCTAGGCAAAAGCAGAGCCAAAACAGGTCATCCGAACCGAATACAGTTCTAAATGTCGAACCAAATCATCATCCATGGAGCTTGAGGGAGCTTCGGGTGGCGAGCCGCGTGGCTCAAACACCCACTCCCCAAGCAACTAAACCAAAAACGACACAAATCGATCTTCAGCTCAAAAATCTGAGCCATCCCATGCTCCTCAAAACCACCATGGACTGGCAAGAGCCAGAACCACACGAGAACCGAGTCCAATCGAATCCTTCGAACCCCCACAGGACACGGCCTGCACGTCACTCATGGGGAGGACATCAAAGCCGTGCCAACAGGGAAGAAGGTTGGTATAACTACCGCGACAATGGTTCACGAAGGAGCGAGGAACGAGATAGACCCCAACGAAATGACGATGACAATACAGGTAAGTCTAAACTTCCCCCATAAGCAAAGAAGACTTGGAAGCCATCAAACAGCTACTTCGGGAACTGAAAAAAGAAAAACAAAAGAAAGCAGATCTCTTTTCAGTGACATCTGTCGCTTCCACTGCTGTCCCTCCAGACAACCCCTCTAATCAACTTGACGTTATTGAGGAAGAGTTATACTTGGGACCTGATGAAACTGAGCTAAACACCGCAGTCCAGGAGAATACAACCGAAGACCCACATCCAGGGGGTGATAACATGAACCCTCCAAGTGCAGTCTTGGTGGTTCAACTGGATTCGAAAAATGAGCCTTTCAGTGAAGACTTGTCAACCATCCAAGTGAGACCTCCATTTCAGCAATTTCTGGGCCACCTTACCGAAAAGGGGGTAGCCCGGAAATTCTACTTGTCTATAACCTTGAAGATGTCCTCGCGCATGAGGCCCTCCTTGATACCGCAGCAGACATCACTTTGATGTCATCAGCACTCTTCCAAGAGCTGCAGACCATGGCATGGCATCGAACAATGACTTGAAGCTTCAGAAGTGTTCTCTGGACGTGCAACCTTATGCAATCGCAACCACCACGTTGACCGCAATGTCCGTGGTGAAATTCACCATTGGACCAATGAGCTTCGTTCACCCTGTGTATGTGTCACCTCTCAATGACATACCTCTTCTCATTGGCAAAGACCTCCTCAACCGCTTGGAACCCATGATCGATTTCAAACGGTCACAGATCTGGGCACAGGTCCGACAGCCTCTACCCATCTCCCTTCCTGGAGACACTGGAGCACACTGTTATGTCCTTGAATCCAAGGACATTAAACATGATGCCCAACAGTCTCCACTTGTCCAACGAGACACCTTCCTTTGTGCACTGAGTGCCCCGACCACTACAGAGGAATATTGTCCACAAATCATAGGTGGCATTGAAATCGAGAGCGTTAGTGTCCCTGATGTGGTGCTGGCCCTTTGGGCCGACAAATCCGCCATCAGCAAAACTTTACACGACTCCCTGCTTCAACGAAACCCGATCTTCAGCTCGCAAAGAAACTTTCCGCTTTCCAGCCGATTCGGGATCTCGGGAGACGTTGGTTGCTGAAGGAGTCTGCACACTAAAAATACAGTGGAACAAAAAGACGCTAACCCATCGCTTTTTAGTCATCCCTGACTTGCCACACCCAACCTATGTGGTAGTGACATTCTGGTCCGACTTGGGGTCCAGGTGGACACTATAAATAATGTCCTATGGTCACTCACAAAGGCCCAGGATGATCCTATCCAACCCGACAATGATAACCTTAAATCAGGCCAAACCATTCCCGAGGCATGCCAGATAATCAACGAACATCACATCGTGATACCTGCCACCACCAAAAACGTGGCGATACGCATATGCATGCAATCAGGCCAGCGCCTGAATCACTCTCAAGCGTTCTTCCAACCATCGCCCCTGTTCTTTGAACTTGGACTGTCTTTGGAGGCCACTCCTTTGATGGAGCTGCATTCCAGGTCGAACTACCTGCTGGTACAGAACTGTACAGCAGAAGAAATACTGATTCCCAAGTCCACCCCATTAGGTTGGCTCATAAGTACCAAGTTCCATGACTTCGAACTGGGAATCCCAGTGATAGGACCCATTCCTTCACTGATACCTGACCAATCTGACATAAAGGTGGCTTACACCAAACCATCCAAAGCGATTGCCATCTTTCAGGCTCTGACCCTCCATAGTGATGCGGTCAGCCGAATCGACTTAACAGACAACGACCAAGTGATCTTTCAGACAGCTACCGTCTTGACAGTCGATGCTTTCCCAGACTGCATCGCTTTGAGACCCCAACCTGAAACAGAGGTGAAACCGGTGGAAGTGTCACCCGAGCTAAACAATGACACGGATTCAGACTTTGCAGCCCAAGTACAACAAGTACTTGTGGAGGCCGACGCCTTAACAAATGATGAGGAACGTGGGAAGCTTCGTGACATCCTATACAAATACCGGACATCCTTCGCCAAAGATTCTCTTGATTGTGGTCTGACCACCATACACTCCGTGCGCATCCCAACACCTCCAAGCGCACCCCCAACTTTTGTACGGCAATATAAGATTCCTTTGGCATCGTACGAACCCGTACAAGAGATTATCGATAATCTTCTAGACAAAGGAATCATACGGCCATGCAACAGCACTTACTCTGCACCCCTCTGGCCGGTAATGAAACCCAATGGGAAGTGGCGACTGACCATTGACTACCGCAGACTCAACCGACAGGTCCCGTTGTCTCGGTGGCCCATGACGCAGCTGGAACAAGAACTTCCAAAAGTCAAGGAGGCAAATACTTCTCCACCCTTGACATAGCATCAGGATTCTGGACAATTCCAGTCCATGCTGCAGACCAACATAAGCTAGCCTTTACGTTCAGCAACCGACAATACACCTTTACCAGGTGCCCGTTTGGCTACGCTAACTCACCTGCCGAATTCAATATCTTTCTGAACAAGGCATGCCCGATGCGAACGACCGAGGCACCCTCATCTATGTTGACGATATACTGATGCGGAGTCATACACTTGAGGCACACCTGAAAGAAATCGACATGTCCTTGGCCAACTCACAGACGCAGGTGCCAAAATATCACTGTCCAAGTGCCAGTGGTGCAGAACGAACGTAAACTATGTGGGCCTCCTTGTGGGAACCCAAGGAGTGAAACCACAAGTCAACCGCGTTCAGGGCGTTGTCACCATCAAGGCACCTAGTAATGTCTCTGAGCTTCGCAGCTTTCTTGGAGTGTGCAACTACTCACGTCAATTCATTGAGAATTATGCCGACTTGGCAAAACCACTGACAGAACTCTGAAAAAGGATGTGCCGTTCGTCTGGAACGAACCACAAGAAAATGCTATGCAAGCACTGAAAAATAAACTGTGCGAAGCCCCATGCTTAGCCTACCCAGATTGCGACAAAGAATTCTACCTGCAAGTGGGGTTCTCCAATCACTGCTTGAGCGCGGGTCTGTATCAGGTACATGACCAAGACAAACGAGTCGTCGCCTACGCTAGCAAAACACTCTTAGCTCCCGAGCTTAAATACACTGACTGTGAAAAAGCATTACTCGCCACCGTCTGGGCTGTCAAACACTTCTCCAACTACCTTGGTGGTCAAAAGGTGATAGTTGAAACCAATCATCAACCAGTAACCTTCCTTAACAGCCAGAGGATCAGAGAGGGCGTGGTGACTAATGCTCGAGTGGCATCTTGGCTAATGGCGTTGCAAAGCTTCGACATGGAAGTCCGCTATGCCCAAAACCAGAAAGTTCCCCTGGGCACGGGACTGGCAACATGTCGCCGGTGCACCGATGACACCCCTACCACCACCATTCCAGTCAGTGATCCGCCTTCTTTTGAAAACACGCACCACCATTACTTTGATCAGAATACCTGCAAAGATATGGTCACAGCGTATGTAGATGGTTGTTCTTTCCATCATGACACACATACACAAGCAGGCGTGGGCGTGATATGGATCAACGATACACCATACGAGCCGCAAAAATTTCAGTTGGGCGCCCAGTCCTCCCAATATGCTGAAATAGCAGCCATCTTGATCACACTGCAACTGGCGGTGGCACAAGACTTAAAAACACTAGTCATCTGCACCGACTCCAACTATGCACGCCTCAGCTTCTCTTGCCACATTACTCTGTGGCGCCAAAATGGCTTTGTTACCTCCAACAAAAAGCCTGTCAAACACAAGGAGCTATTCATGGCTTGCGATCAAATAATAACCACAAACGACATGCAGGTGTACTGGAAAAAGGTCAGAGGCCACTCACGTACACCCGGTCAAGACAAGACGTTCAATGACCTGGCGGACACCCTAGCCAAACAGGGCGCCCTGAACGGCACTTTGTGGTCATTTGACCCAACGTGCCTGGCGGACCCCAGTTTGAATGCCCACCCACCCACCCCACATGTCTGTGCTGTCACACGCGCTCAGGCAGCCGCTCCGCAACCTGCCCAACCCCCTACGACGGTCACTCCATCCTTATCGGATTCAGACCTTATGGCCCTGCAGTCGCTTGACCCCGCCACTCACAAGATGGTACAGCACCTCACAGACCCCGCCTCATACACGTTACTCGACTCAGATCTTGAATCGGTGCCCGACTTAAAGCACCTCTTCAAGGCACGGCCTCGCTTCAGGTGGTCAAGGGCCTCCTCGTTCATGTCTCCGACCCACTCACTTCACCTGCGTTCGTGGTGCCTCGTCACCACAGGGGGGTGATGCTAACGTATGCCCATGACTCACCATGCGCGGGTCATAGAGGAACAAAGGCGACATACAACGCACTCCAACAGGTGGCCTATTGGCCACATATGCGCAAAGATGTAACAGATTACATCAAAGGCTGCTTGGTCTGTTGCCAATTCCAACCAACAAACGCGATACACAGAGCACCCTTACAACGAAGAGGCATCTCCTTCCCATGGTCAGACCTCCAGATTGACTGGGTAGGGCCTCTTACCAAATCAACCAGAGGCAACAAATACTTCCTGACAGTGACATGTGCCTTCACAAAATGGTTGGAATGCTTACCAGCCCCAAACGACACGGCTCAAATGACTGCGTTCCTACTGATGAACCATGTCTTTTCAAGGTTCGGACTCCCCACACACATAAACTCAGAAGAGGAACACATTTCACAGCTGAAGTCATGCGACAACTGTGGCAGACACTTGGTGTAAAAGCCAATCTCCACATCAGCTACCACCCCCAAGCGTCAGGTCAGGTAGAACGAGCCAATCGAACTGTGGTTGACATCCTAAAGAAATAGTGACATCCAATCACAGAGACTGGGACGTCAAACTACCCCTAGTTTTGATGGCCATCAGGGCAACCCCACACGAAGCGACAGGAGTCACTCCCTTTGAAATGATGACAGGGAGACAAATGACTCTACCGCTACACTTGCTCTACCAACCAGGGGAAGCCAGCGTGGCTACAGCCTACACGACCCATCAATACATGACTGACCTACATGACCATCTCAAGGCCACCTTCGCATTTGCACAAAAACACTTAGACAAAAGTGCAGAGGGACGCAAAGCCTACTATGACCAAAAAGCTTCCCAGGATGAACTCCAAGTCGGAGATAAGGTGTGGTACTACATCTTCATCCAACAGACTGGGAATGCCAAACAAAGTGGAGGAAAACTGGCTCGCAAGTTTCTTCCCCGCTGGTCTGGTCCTTATGTTGTCACCGATAAACTCTCTCCTGTGGTTTATCGAATCAGGATAAACAAAGGCAAAAAGGAACCCACTTTCAAATGGGTACACCGAAACCAGATCAAACCACACAAAACCCCCATGGGACTCGTCGGGGACAGGTGCACTCCAAATCAGGCCTAAAACCTAGATCACTCCAAACAAACAAACAAAGATTCTTAAGCCGGAAATAAACCAAGACAGCTTTAGAATCGAATACAACAAAATAAACCACTCAAAGCGTTCAAGGCACGGTTATCTGGTCTTCAGTTAAGTCCATTGCCTAACTTTGTCACTAACGTTCAACAATATCATTAGCTACAAGTGGGGGTGGAACAAATAATCTCCTTACTAGAAAACCTCACCTATAAAGGCCTCCATAAACTTACGCAATAATGTATGTGTTTCCCGTTAGGAGGATGTGGCTGCTCATTATTGTGATGCTCGGAGGAATGGCCGTCCCAGCGCACCAAGAAGTTGTTGAGCCAGGACCAACCTCCGGAATTGTTCTGAAAGAACAACCAGGCCTGTTGATAACAAATTGCCGACTGCACACACAGAAGGTGTTTGTTCAATTCAATCCTGAGGCGGTATGTAAGAGACATGTTTCCACCACAGCCAAACTAACGTCTTGGGCTGGGACTCGATGGAACCGTGAGGTTATAAGACACGCCGAGGTAGACATTACTCACATACTAACTCAGCTCCAAAAATTCACCATCACTCAATCAGAGCTTAGTGGTATGAACAAACGCGAGAAACGTTTTATCGGTACATTACTAACTGCAGCGTCCGCCCTCGGTTCCCTGTTCAGTCTAGGAGTCTCCTCCGTTAACGCGGTCAATATAGCCTCGATCAAACGCCACATCGGCGAACTACAAACCGAAATTCCTGCAATCCAGGAGCAAATGGACAAGCAACGAGAACAGTTAAAGGATATAGGAAAGACAGTGCAGGGCACCGTACTAGTGCTCAACACTCATAGTGAAGCACTACTCAAGATCGTTAGTGCCGCAGACACTTTGTTATCTGTTCTTCAAACCGACTATGCTCACACACAGCTGGTAACCATGCTAATGTCTGACATGCTGCGAGATATTACCTCCTCAGTAGATAGTCTAGCAATGGGCAAGATTCCCCCATATCTTGTTCCTCTCTCTCTAGTACAAGACATCCTGTCCACCGTCACTAGAGACTCAGTGACACCTTTACAGGCCCATCTCGCCTACACCTTGGGTAGTTCCGTACCAATCTACGTCGACCCGGAGGCAAGAGAGGCTGCTTTCATTATCAATCTACCAATCGTAACTGCTGAAAATATCTATAGGTTGAAAGATGTAATAAACGTGGGATTCTGGCAAGGTGAAACGCACGTTAAAGTGCAAACCCCGCAGGTTGTTGCCTACCATGACAGCAACCCGGGACTCTACCTAGCCCCTAACCTACGTATGTGCACTCTCACTAAAGATATCCACTACTTGTGTCCTAGCAAACCGTTCGTACGTGACAATACAGGTGGCATTTGTGGCCTCAAGCCCATGGCTAAAGATTCACAATGCCCCACGACTGTGACCCCCCGATACCAGGTGACTGAAACACAGGCAGAAATAGTGGGGAATCGCTGGTTGGTTAACACTCCAGCGAGAGCGGCCACTCTGGCTTATGACCAACACGACACGTCCTCTCGTGTCGAACTACCTGGACAAACCCTGTGGGTCAATGTGCCAGAGGGAGCCATTCTCCACGTAGACGATCTAGCTCTCTACCACTTAAGTCCTGACCAATATCATAGTGAGATTGAAGTCTCCGACTTTTTCAGTAAACACACTTTAGAATTAGACTCCAATACCATCACCCAAATACAGTACGAGGGCACACAAATCATTGACGTGGGTCCTGTTGACAACGTACTCAAAGAAATAGCCTCACAGGCCAAAACACCCTACCAACCTTTGGTCTATTCCTGGTCGACTTCTGATACGGTACTGGCAACTATCATAGGTTTAGGGTACTTGATAGTTTTTGGGATAGCATTCTTTTATGCAAAACGCACCAAGACCCTTCAATGCAAACTTAACCAACAAAATGAAAAGATCAACAGAATCTTCAGGCGCAATAAGCAGAAACAGGATCGCACTTCTAGAACCCCTGAAGACATTGAAGAAGAAACTGAATTGGGTGGGAGTACTACGTACCAGACCCCTGCAATTCTTGAACTCGCATATGGCTAATCAGTCCAGTAAATATGACCTAAGACTCGTACAAAGACTCATCTTTTCAGGAGTAATGTACATAAAGTTAGCTTCATTCACCTTTCTTTACTAGAAGAACACTGCGTTTAGCCGTATATAATAATGTAGTCTGCCATACCTTTAATGCCACTAGGGCAACTCCACTTAAATGCCAAAAGGCATATTTTAGAACGAAGCAAACTACAAATTAGTCACTGAAACACTTAATATACTAACATGCATCAACCTGATCAGAGTAGCAACTGCCATGTGTTTTCCTCCGGATGACCTTGGATGTTCTTAACCTGACGGCCCAAAGTTCCCCGAGGAGCGATCTTTGTACCGAGTGGGGGTATGTAGCGAACACAGCTGCATGCCATCCAGATGAGCAAAACAGAGGATCAAGTTCTCCTACAGATAGGAGAACCCCCCCCCGCATTGACCGAAGAGACCTGCTGTTAATGTCACCTATGACAATTTACAACAGCCTGTTGGAATCAATCTCTGGAGCAAATGGTCTCATACCCATTTCTTTGGATTAGGAAAACAAGAACCAGACCTCCTGTGGAGGAGGGTAAATAACATTTGGTGAAATAACACGTTGGTTTTCAGCAGCTTCAAAGGACTATGGCCATCAATAACTTGGAATACTTCTCCCCCTCACTTAAAGCACCGAGATCGCGGTGGCTGATAAGAAGTCGGAAATTTTAACATGAAGGCAATCAGAGGTGAAATGTCTGTTTTGAAGAATGCCTGCTAACTTTACAAGTGTTGAATAACTGTCGTCCTATGCTATATTTCTGTACCTGTTTACATCTATCAGCTTTAATATGAATTGTAACATAACCTGTCCAAATTTGGTGTCTGTACGATGTTCACAACAGGAAATATGAAATTTCAGTTTAAATCAAGTTTCTAACATGAATCCACAGCGTCTCCTACAGGTCGGATCAGCATACAGCAGGTCGAGAGGATTCAACATTCATGTCTCTACAA
>OMNN01087537.1:0-20820 GCA_900302755.1 Chromis chromis
GACAAACGTAGACATTCATCAACTAATAAATAAATAAATAAAATAAAAATAAAACTCAGCCAACTTAAAAACACAGAGAACAGTTTTATAATTGAAAGTGCACTCTGACTCACTTGTGATGAATAAGAAATCAAATGTCATATCATTGTTAATCGGTGTTGAGTGTCCCTTCAAGTCAAGTTATATTTACCATCATTCAGCTCTGTAACCATTTAACAGTCATTTTTGTAATCAGTCTCTGTTGTTTAGAGTTACCTGTCTAATCCTCTGCTTGCTGTGCCAGTTCTTATACATTCATTTGGATTCCCTAAGGCAATAACAGAACTAGTGTTGTTTTATCCTTTGGTGTGGATAATATCCATTATTTCATAACATACCGGATGCAGGGAAGCTTTGTTCCTTCAAATCAAATAAATTGATTAAAAGCTCACATATATTTTGATCTGGGGATGCAGAGGAAACTCAATACATCAACGACAGCATTATTGTTCAAACTGGAATCAGCAAAATTGGACAGTCATGACTCGGCTGGTTTATTTGGTTTCTTATACCCCCTCCAGTTCAGGCCATCTATATTTTAGAATCAGATTGAGGATTTCAAGGATGCATTACTTTATACATAAAACATTGTCCTTTGCATGGACCCCTTCAAAGCTAATTTGTATTAGTGTTAGTTAATCCTCATGGCAGACATTTATTTCATTCTAGCATATAAGTGTGTTAGAGTCAGCTTAGGCTTTATGCTACATGGATTGGGTTTCCACTTAAAATCTCTTGCGGAACAGGCCTACATCTCAATCTTACAAGCTGGGAAGGACTCATCCTGCATGACGACAGTGCTGCTGCTGGCCAGGACCATGATGTTCAGCTCCTGCTGCTTGTCGTGAGTCTCCTGGTACCACTCCCTCATCACCTCGGTGTCATGGGTTGGAATCAGAGTGACCTGACACAAGAGAGAAAGAGGCCCTTATATTTAAGTGTTCACAGAATTCCTTCTATATACACAAAGAACTATCTTTGTGTTTCTTTATCTCCTTCCATTACACTTCTTTTCTGATATCCTACATCTGACCATGATGTTTTCTGATCATGCTTCAAGATTAGTTTACATCACATTATATGGCAATGGTAGCTTGAGTCTTGAGTTTAAAGAAATAAATGTGACTTTTTAAGCAGCTAAGATGCTTGGGTGCAGAGTTTGGTCACATTATTAGCAGAGTTTTAACAAAGAAATGAAGACTTAAAGAGTTATTAATGAAGGTTTGAAAATTTTCTGGCACCCTAATATTAAGATGGGTATATAAACAGAAAATGACATACTCACTGTATTTATATCATATAAAACAAAACAAAATTGCTTGCTGAAGAGAATCTAATGCCAAAGGCCCGATCGAACTTTGCTTAATTTTACAGTATTGTATTATCACAAAGAACTGCTACATTAATACTTGTAACTCACTTGCATATTGTTTCCCCACTGGGCCTTTCCTTCCAGCAAAGCATCAAGGACAGCCCGATTGGGTTCCTGAGCTGTCTGGTCATTGCCACTGACCACATAGTAAGAGGACCGTACACGCTTAAAGAACTCAGCATCCACATTTTTGGCACTGCAGTGATTGGGGATGTAAACCAAATCCATGTACATGGGAGGGCAGTTGGGCAAAGATCCCCCACCTGATGCCTTTCCACTGCCTGTACCTGAAAAAGATATACCTTTCTCTTAGATAACGTTTCAACAATATGAGGTTATATTGTGTGGTAGTAAAGGCATAAATGATGACAATGAAAAAAAGGACTCACCTGATGTTGCGCTTTTCACACCTCGGGATGCAGAGGTGTTGGTTGCGTTTTTGGCATCTTTCCCTTCTCCGACACCCTTCTTAGGAGAGGCAGTCTTTGAGTCCTTCACCTTTGATAGACCAGTCTTTCTAGCTGGTGATGAAGACTTTTTCAAGAGCTTTTTCTTGCTGGGTTTCTCTCCTCCATCTGTGTTTGCATTGTGGAGGTTTTCTTCAGCCTTGAGCGCTTCTGGGTCCACCATGCAGACATCGTGGTGGCCTGAAGATGGAGCAGCGTCCCTGAGTGCCACTGGAGGAGGATCGGCATGTCTGTAGGTCAAGGTTCTGTCAGTAGGTAGAGTCTCAGAGTCGTCTTCAGAGTCAATGTTGGCATCAGCTGTAATGGAGGGGCACTCCTCTGTCCCTGGTGGAACATCTGAATCTGTCTGAGAGGGGGCAGATTCACTGATGGATGTGGGTGGGGTCTCCTCACATTGCTTGGCAGAGAGCTTCCCTCCTGGGGGTGGGGGTCCTCCTCCTGACTTGGCTAGAGGCTTTTCCTCATCCAAGGCATTCTCTTCATTGATGAAGTATTCCAGAGGGTTAGGGTTGATGAAAGACGGGGATAATTCTGTCTTGGGGTGACGGTACTCACATGAAGTGACTAGGCAGAGGTCGACATCTGTCTTGGATGGAGCACAGGGACTCCTCTTAGTGTCTGGGTTCCTGGAGCCACAGGCAGAATCATAATTAGGGGAGAGAGGTAGATATGATGGGGAAGGAACTTTGGGACTCATGGGGGATTTTTTTTCAAGTGTAGAATCCACACATTTAAAGGGATTCGTCTCTTTTGCCGGGGAAAGTATCTCCTCTTTCAACAGAGTAAAAGAAGATGAGGGGGAAGTAGCTTTAGGAGGTGAGGGTGACTTGTCATATTTCTGCTGTGTGTCAGATTTAGCTATGCTCTCAACAGATGGTGCAGATGGTAAAACTGGGCTGCTGCTGTCTTTAGCTGGGGGACTTCCAAGCACTGGGGATGGCTCATTGGAATGGGGAGAATGGGTGAGAGAAGATGCCTTTGGGGTGGCTGGAGATTTATCGGGTTGCTCAGCCACAGCTTGTGACATCTCCGTCATTTGGCATGGGGTTGTAACTGATGGAGTGGACTGAGATGCATCTGATGGGGTTGCAGAGGTGGCACGAACTGAATCGCTCTCTTCAAAATGCAAAGAGTTATCTACTGCAGAGTTGGACTCTCCAGATGCTTTTACATCTGTTCCATCTGAGGGGCTGTAGTCAACCTCAGTTGGGCCATTCTCTGTAGCACGTGAGCTGCTGCCCGCTGATGGGTGCTCTGGAGATTGTTTACTAAAGTCCAGGGCTAAAGAGTGGTCAGGGGACTCCTGGCCAAACTCTATTGACATGGTAGAGTGTTCCGGGGATTTTGTGTCCATCATCTGTGCCCTGCTTTTTGTTTTCGGTGAGATGTCTGGGGAAATAGACATAGGTCTTGGGCTGTCTTCTTTGGTTGGAGAGCCCTCAGCTTCGTGGAAGGTGGTTGGGGTCTGAACAACGGAAACAGACAAAGAGTCGTCTACTTCGGTGGAGTGAGGAGACCCCACCTCAGCATGAAGGGAGGGAGAGTCAGTGGTTGGTTCTGGCAAGGAGCTGGTGGCCAGTGAGGCTGTGGATGCTGAGGCTAAATGCGAAAATGTGTCTTCTGCTACCACTTCCTCCAGGGGAGTCCCAGACTTGTCGGATGTGGTGCCCTCTGAAATGGACATTTTACTCTCTTCTTTGAAAGTTGTAAAAGGATTGGTGTCTGATTCATGTTTGGTCAGTGGTGCTGAGGACAAGACTGAATGGCCGTTTTCTCCAGATTTCTTAGGATCTATGTCAAAGAGTGACTTTTCCATCTTCAATGGAGAATCAGGCTCAGTTAGTGGTAGTGGGCTCTTGGGAGGGGACACTTCCCTCTCTACTGGTGAGGAACTTTCTTGTTCTGGCTCATCAGGTTCTGGGGTAACTCTGTTGGAGGTGTCTTCCTTGTCACTTGTGACCTCCACAATTACTGGACCCTGTGCTTTCTCCTCTGTCACAGGTGGTATAGTTCCTGCTTTTTCATCTACTGGTGACTGATAGTAAGGTGTGTGACCAGAGGACTGAGGTGAATTAGCTCCTTCCAGTGTCTTGTCATCTGGGCTGATGGAGGAATCAACTGTTGCTTTGGTGCATCCAGCCAGTGTGGTGGACAGCTCTATTGGAGCAGCAAACATTGATGGAGAATCAACTATATCCTTGCGGTCCACTGAGGGAGAACGTACAAGAGGTGTTGTTGTGGATATTGAACTGAGTTTATTTGGGTCAGCATCATATTTCTCAAACTGTTCTGCTTTCCCTGGTGAAGGAAGCTGCTTACAGAATTTATCCTGTGATGAAGGGGGAGATATTGTAGAAGCAGAATGGTTGTAGTCCTGACCTTCTGTGGCCTCACTCTGAGAGTGGTCTGACCCTGGAATATCCTGAAGTGGAGAGAGCTTCTTTCTTTCAAACTCTCCAGATGCTGAAGTCCCAAATCTGCCAACATCCTGAGATGGAGATTCAGTCTCGTCATTAGTGGCTTCGTCACTGGTAATGTCCCTGGGTGTCAACATCTCATCCATGGGCGTAGGCACGCTAGAAATTTCAATGGTGGACTGAGTGTGGCCAGATGTGACAGTGTAATCCTCAGGGGGTTCATCTCTGTTCTCATCATCTGAAGCTGTTGAGCTCTCAAAACCAACTGGAGGCATTTCGTCGTGGATAGATGCAGCTGGAGAAACTGGTGAGGACACTTTGGGTGAGGCTGATACAAACAGAATGGGTTTCTCTGTATCTCTCTGAATTACATGCTCATCTTCTACATTTTTATTAGTCACATCATCGTTGTCCTCAACAGCCTTTTCTTGTGTCATTTCATCATGTTTAGCTTGGTGTGCATCTATACAGGGACCAAGATTATTCTTATCTAATTCTACTCTCTGTGGTTCATAAACTTCTTCTGTTTCTCCTTTCTCCTCATAATCCCCTCCCTCAGATGTCTCCTCCATTACAGTTCCCTCATCCTCAAACTTCTCAGATACACTGCCATTGAGTTTTCCCTTTATTACTTGTTCTTCTGGAGTCTCTCCATTATCTCCTTCTGCCTCTGTTGTTGTTATACCCTCATCCACAGACTCTAACGCCTCGGGTGATTCTTTGGTCTGTATCATTTCTTCATGGTGGATCATCACAGCTTCTTTTTCCTCATTTTGTTGCACAGTTGCATCATCCTCCACTACCTCTTCAGCTCTGAGCTCCTCAAAGTCCTTGGTAAGGTCTTCTGGTGATGACATCAGAGATCTTTCTACTTCTGGATCCTCTACAACAGCAGCAGCAGTAGCTGCCAGTTTGCTACTGTCCACCTTTGTGTCTTTCTTTGTAACCTTCGACTTTCCTTTATCTTTTAACTTTGATGGAGTGCCTGGGTCTTTCTTTGAAGCGTCATCTTTTTTCAGAGGCTTTGGTTTAAGAGTCTTGTCTTCACCGGCACTGGATGCCTTTTTCATGTCTTTAGAGGGCCTTTTGACATCTCTCTTTAGGTCTTTCTTTTCTTCCTTCTTCTCTTTCATAGGCGAGTCTCTTCTGATATCCTTTTTAAGAACTTTCTTTGCCTCCTCTTTCTTTACTTTTTCATCCTTTTTAGCTTCCTGTTTGAGGGTATCATCTTTCTTTGCTGCTTCTTTTTTAACCTCCTTTTTCTTCTCCACAGATGCTCTGGCCTCCTTCTTAACAATCTTTTCCTTTTCAGTTTTGGGTTTCATCTCAGATTTCTTTTTCTCTGGTGTTTCATTTTGGGCTGTTTGCTCTGCCTTTGCTTTTGATTCTTTCTCAGGTGCCTTTGCCTTCTTCAGTGGGACTTTTTTCTCTGCCTTTTGTGTTTTTTCGTGAGCTGATTCTACATCTGTCTTTGCCTTTTCTGGTGTTTCCTCCTTGGATTCCTTCCGGATGTTTTTGCTTGGTGATGGCTTTGGGGTAGACTTCAGGCTCTCTTTGCTGTCTGTTCTGTGTTTCATCTTAGCTTGCTTTAGTGTTGGTGTTGACGGCATATTAGTAGACATCGATTTGTGAGTGACAACTGGCTGCTTCAAGAAGTCCAAGTGCTTTAGCTTTTCTAAACCATCAAAGATGTGATGCTGGGTGGCATTTCCAGGAAAGAGAACCCGCACAACCTTATCTGAGGGATTAGCGGGGTGCCACACAATCAGTGAAGAGATAGAAGTCATGTAAGAGAGAGGGAACTCAGATTCTTTTCCATTCGGAAGGAGAATGGAAGTGGTGTCTTTTTCACTACCTGTCCACTGCTTCATAAAGTGCTGCATCTCCTTGCTGTTCTTTGATGGATTAAGCACATACATTTCCAGCTTCCCGACACCCATTTTCTGAAAAAGCGTGATTGGTTCTATAGCATTTCCTACAGGCCTTTGCAATGGTTCAATTCTCAAATTTAGCTTGGTGAGGAACTGCTGAGTGACCGCTGCCTCCTCAACATTCCTGCGCACTCTGTAATTAGGTTCAGGGGTTTCCAGGCTTTCAGGAAAATTCACAAACACAACGCCGATATCTGGAGAAATCATGTTCTTCACCCAGTCACTGTTAGCTGTCGAACCCTGAGACTGCTCCTCCTCGAGCTCTGCAATCTTCCTCTGCAGCATGCTATTGATGCCTGGCAGATTGTCATCACCAATGTGGGTCAGCAGGATGGAGTCCACCCGGTCTAGATGTCTCACCAGCTTCCAGAAGCAAGACCTCCTGTCTGAACCTCCGTTTATCAGCATGTTGAAGCCATTGACAGCAAAGAGAGCAGAGTCACCGCGACCACCAGGGAAAATGTAGCAGCATGGTTTGGAGAGTTTGAGGAATCCACCTGAGGTTGGGGGTTCTAACATGTCAAAAGGAGATGGGATCTCTACGGATTCAGATAAATACTCTGTGAACTCTGAGAGGCCCTCCATTTCAGGGAGGATGAGAGTGGAGTTTAGTTTCATGTTGATGAAGTCCTGCAGGTTGTGTTTGTCCAAGTTGGAGTTTTTCCAGTCGCCTTGTTCGGGGCAGGAGAGCGTAAGGTTGGCTTTGTTTGCTGGGTGAATGGTGCTGAGCAATTCACCAATCTAGGCGTGAGAAAAATTAAATGACTTTTAACACCTCAGTGAAATCAATGATTAAATCAATGCAACTTCAAATGTAGTATGTGCCAGTAATTCTTAAGATTGTTATGTGATGCATTTCCATCTTTTTAGTAGGTGTGCCCCCATGTATTCTTGCGCTTATTGAATTGGACACAAGAGGCTTTCTTGAATGAAACATTTTTCTTTTGTATGTGAATTTTATGTCATCACAAGACACTTTCTCATTTTGACTCACCTCTTGGTCAGTAAATATGTCTATGAAGTTGAAGAAAGAGAAAGATCCAGACTGAAGAATCAGCTCCCCAGTGTTTTCAGAGCATTGCCCTGAGAGGACCAAAAGCTTGTGTCTGGCAGTGTCTGAGATCATCAAACGAGCCTGAAAATTGAAATAAGAAAACAATTATCTGTACCACAAATTTGGATAAAAATGGACAAATAAAAAGCTACACAAACTTCTATTTATTTATTTATTTATTTATTGCTGCTGCTTAAGAAAGACAAGAATTGCTTGGTGATACTAATAATGCAGAGAAAGGGAACACAAAGTCTTACTGCTGCAGCAATTAGCCTAATGATCTTGTGTATTTGAAATACCACTGGTTTCGAGTCATTCAGATCCATTAGCTAATTAGCTGGCCTGTTCTCTTGCTGTCCAGTCTGCTAAGTTTCCTTTCATCCCTCTATCTCTCAGCCTCTCCCTCTTTCTGCTGCTGTTTTTTTCTACTTCAGCAACATCAGCTGTTCTGGGCGGCTGGCCAGGTCAATCCTGCTGCGCTCTGAGATATTATTAATGCACAGTTTGACTGCAGACATGGCTAGGGGGTGGAGGCAGCACTGAAAAGGAGCAGTGACACAAGAGAAAATCCTGTGTCATCTATGCTCCAAACCCTCCTATCTCTTTCTTCCCATCAAAGTGTAGCAAAAGCTGTACTGCCAAAAAGTAAAACACTACACTTGCTTTTCCAGCAGTAAATGAAGCATTTATCTTGTCCCTTAGATATTTTATTGCTCCTGTTTTTTCATTTCAGCCATCAGCAGCAAACTGGTGGAGAGTCAGGGCTGAATAATAATCCTATTGAGGCTGTAAATCCTTTGTAAATGTCCTAATGGATCTGTGGAACATGCTCTTGATAAAGGAACAGAAGATGAAGTTACAGAAACAATAAGGAGGCGGCTATATTAAAATCGGAGCTTGTCAACAACAAACACGGCTCATTTTACCTCGGTACTGACTGCTTCATCTGAAGGGTTGATAAGCACCACCGTCTCCAGGATATTACTTTTATGGTGAAGAATTCTCTGCCCTGGAGACAAAATAGAATAAAGACACATATACTCATTATACCAAGACACAGGACTGTTTTAAATTGCATGTCTGCATGTTTTAATGCTCTGGTGTTGCCAAACTCTACTAATGTGCCATTAAAAGCATGTTATGCATATTAGAGCTCAACAGATTAACCCTCTGAACTCCAAAACCTACTAGCGGGTTTGAAAGGCATGTTATCTTTCAAAATCCCCACAATTATACCATTTATAACAGCTAGGAAGTGTAGAAACAGAAAGAATTGGCAGATTTTCAACTTCCTGATGGATCTCGAGTCCAATGACAAAAAGTACGGAAACAAAGTAAAAACGTAAGTAGCAAAATATATATAGTATGTAGAGTCACAATCTTTTTCTGGTATTGTTAACACCTGTGAAAACTTGGAAAAAACTTTGTACATATTGATTCCAGGTTTCTTTAATTTTAGTAAAATAGATAATTAAATAAATTCACCTTTCTTTCTTTTTTGATTCATGACATTATAACTGTGTCATACTGCAGAGAAGACATTTTCTCTCTGCTTGTAGCCATGGTTGTGCTGTTTCCATAGAGATGCAGGACTTTATGGAGCAATGAAAAATGAGCCAACAATGAATAAAAATGTGGCCTGAACAAAAAGCACCCATTGGATATCAGAGAGTTAATCAATTAACTAATTAGTCGATTAACAAGAAAATTAATACATACATAAACATACATCAGCTATAGTCTAAAGGTAATGACAATTTGCTTTTTTATTTTGTTTTATTGGATAATAAACTGAATATTGGGAGGTTTTGGACTGTTGGTCAGACAACATGAGACGCTCCGAACATCATCTTGGTGATGCTCTGATTTATTGAGCACATGATTAGTTGACTATTCAAAAAAACAACTGGCAGATTAATCAATAATGAAAATAATCATTAGTTGCATTTCATGCGTTTCATATGTGTCAAAATGTCCTTGAATGCATCAAACCACATCTCTCTGAAAACATGATGCATTGCAATGAACAGGTCAGCTTGACTTATTCAAATGTAGCGGAATTAACTATGGGTCAGTCAGATGTATTTTATTTTGTATTCAAAGATAATGTAAGTCATGTGAGTCAAACCAACAGGACAAAAATGATCATGTTCCATGTCCGTCCTTCTAATTTGACATTCAACCCCCAGAAGTCTCACAGGTAGCCCAAAAAACACAACCCCCTCCATACAAAAGACTAATATAAAGACAAAACAACATACAATATTCACTTCCTTTTGCGCCTTTAATAGTGTCATAGTTTGAGCTTGTCTGATATTAAACTGTGATTACAAACCCCAATGAATCTCCGCTCCTCTGATTCTTACGAGGGGCAGCACTCTGCAAATTTATCAAGTAATTCATCAGTGGCAGCTGCAATATGGCTGTGTAAATGTTAATGTTCTCTGCAGAGTACAGCTCTTTTATCACTAAGATGGATGAAATCTCTGGAGACTGAAGTATAACACCCCCCTGAATCCATCCCACCCCTCCACATTAAAAACCTGCTTCTGAATTAAATCCGTCCTCTATCATCCTTTGTTGTGAGATATCAGGTTGCTTATCTCTATAAGGCTGCATCGTAGCTGATGATTATACAGGAAGATTTTTTTGTTTTGTTGTGTAATCAAATATTATTATGTTACCTTTAAGAATTCCCGACTAAATCATTTAGGGGGCACAGAAAATCAATCTCTTTATAAAACACTCTTACTCATTAAAATGAAAACAACAATGGATGTTTTGGTTGATTATGTTCTTTGTTTGACTGTTTGGAGCAATAAAGATGCTAAAGCCTTCTGCAGAGCTGCGTGATGATTCTGGGTTCTACAAAACTGACTATGAGATTTAAAGTAGTGATAATGAAACCTTTTTACATATCTTTATTACACATATTATTAACTATTTATGCATTATGAGAAATCAAAATGACAATGATTATTACATTATTAAGGCTCCACAAATTGCCAGATGTTCAAAATGAAAAAGCAGCAGCAGCTAATGGTTATTTACATTATCGATCACTTTGCCATTTAGTCTCTCAGTTAATCAATTAATCATTGTCAATCAAATGTTAAAAGCAAAAATGTCTTTTTTTTTGTGTGACCCGTAGTCCGAAACCCAAAGATATTTAATGTACTATTACAGAAGACCAAGAAAAACCAGCAAATATTCACATTTGACAAGCAGGAAGGAGTCAACTTTACCAATTTTGCTTTGAAAAACTTCAACAAGTTATCAAAATAGGCAATTATTTCTCTGACAACTGACTAATTGTTTCAGGTCTACTTGACTTTTCTTGTCAGATTGTGAAATGACAAACAATACCGACGTGACTCAACGATTTTCTGCCTCACTGTAAGGCTCAATAATTGTTTAGTCTCCGTCAACAAAGGACTAAAAAAGAGTTTAGTCGGCTGCACTTTGCCATAAGACACATTTTTCACTCATAAAAGGGTGCAAAATGAACAGTGGGGTGTGACAGGCTCATTATCAATCATCCTACGTTTTGGATGATTGATTATGATAATGACTTTGATCCGACTATATGTGTGTTTTAGGGGGGAGTTCTCTGGCCATTCACATTAGACATGAACACGATATCTCATTATTCTCCCCCAAACGCCACCCCATCGACCCCACAGTGTTTCTTTGTTTCTGCTCGTTATCACATTTCTTTTTAAATGCTTAATTCAATAAATCCCTACAAAACCAACACATAAAACACAGCTTGTTAATTTAGATACATTTCCTCTCTGCAAAACTAATAAACAACAACAAATGATGTTGCTAGAATGCAAAAAAATCAGACAAGACTCTGCTCTGTGTGAGGGCAGTGAGGTGTTGCTTGGATATAAGCTTTAAATTCAGAGGCACTGAAGACAGAGTGTGCCTTTTCTCCAGAGACGTGATACTGCAGCAGCTATCTGACTGCTCGACTGATTCCTCCATACATATTTCATATTGCAGATTCTCATCATGGAACATATAGCCATTAACTTCACCACTTATCCCCGCAGGGCTGTCACTCCGTATGGAAAAACTCCTGCATTCACTGCTGTGGCTCCTTCACAGTGTATAACCATTAGCTTCTAATAATCTGGGGAGTTCAGTGAAGGTAGAAATAATGACTTTAGGTTTCGTTATTTCCCAGGCAATCATCAACCCTTTAGCAGTTTTGATATTGTCCTCTCTGTGTTTTATGGAGGTATTCGTCTGCGGGGAGAAGTATTTCTAGTATGACTTTAATTTTGAGCTTTGGTATAAATTCAAAATCATGACAGATGCTTAAATGACCAAAAAGACATTGCTTTCTTTTTCTTCTTTTTTTTGGTGTTTTTAATGCACCAAAATGCCTTAAAACCTGCATTTGCCTCATTTTACGTGACTATCAGTCTCATTATTAAGTAAATAAAAGAGAAAAGGTAAATAAAATCTGTAAAATGACAGTGAATTAACACAAACATAGTATTACGAACATACTTGGGAGGTGAATGCGATGGTTTTTTGGCTACTTCAGTTTGAAACAAGACTGAAATGTTGCTGCAGCAGACACCGGAGGGTAAAGTGATAGCTCATATTTATTAGTTTACACTGAAAAGTCAAGTTATTGCCAAGCAGAAGACAGCAATATGTTTAAAAGCAATATTAATGTAATCATGTTGTCTCACGTTGACTCTTAATTTGAAGGAGACTGTGTCATGGTACTTGTGCATTTTGCTTTATGGGAAAAACTGCAAGATGTAATTAAGGATTTTTTTTGTTTGTTTTCGGTTTAATTTTAGTTCAGAATTTTGCTTTATTTGTGTTTGCAGGACTCGAGATGTGAACCTATTGCTTGTGGTTTCCTTTGTGTTCAACTTGATCAAAGACTAAAATGTCAGGCCTTGAGTTTTTTTTGGACACATTTTTGAAACGGCTCCACATGGAACACTGTTTCCTTTGCATGTGCATTTTACTGGCAGATTGATGTAGAGATTTGTGTCGGTTTAATAACACCATCATCAAAATCGACTCTGGGAGGAACCAGGTTGGCTTAGATTGAAGAGGCAGCAGTCTCAAACTGATGACCAGAGCCCCTCATAAGAACAATGGAGGAAACACTTTTCACTGGTCGGTGAAATGGGAGAGCAATCAATCCACATCCTGCCCATGCTGCTGTGCACATGCCATATCTGTAATTGCTAATGTAATAGACGTGCCTCTTGTTTTTCTTTGTCTGCCTTCGTGGGTTACGCCCTGCTCGCTGGCCTTTTGTGTGATGAAACAGAAAATACAGCCGTCTGCGTGCCATCAAAACCACCATCACCCCGTGTCTAAGCTAACTCATCAAAAAAATGACAGATTGTGCACTGGAGCTTGCTTGACCCTGACAATTACCTTGATCGATATGAGAACTCTTAACGCCCGGCGCGGCTCTGTCTCAGCGGGAAGCGAGGTAATGTGACATGCATCGCTGAGCATTCGGCCTGAACAGAAAACCCAGGGCTGGTATAGCCTGCCTGCCACAGACTGAGCCAGACGGGAACATCGATGAGGATGGCACCGCACCAAAAATAGATCAGTGGAACAACTGAATGCAGGGCCTCCTTCCGTTTGCATTTAAAAAGACCTTGCATAATAATTCAGGTGGATCCCCTTCTCTTTTTCTTCTCTACCACAACAGAATAATTGACCCTGGTGACTTTCAGCTGCACAGATGTGGCCTCTTGAGCAGAATGTTCCTTTTTCATGTCCTCTGCAAACAACTAAAGAGGGAACCAGCAACATGTCTGGGTATGAAGCTAATAGCACCACTATTGAATCACAGAGCAGTCAGTCACCTCTGTCATAGGACTAATGCCTATCAATAGCATTCAGTTTTAAGCTCCTTCACACTCATTATCCTCAGGAATTAACCTGTCAAATCGAATGATAACCTGGCAGGAAAAAGCCAAGATCTATAACGCATCCCAACCACCTGTTTCTATCACAATTCTTCCACCTATGAACATGAGCAGATATCTGGCATGACTGATGCTTGACTGATCAATAAATCTGCTGATTTGTAGCTACCAGCCAGAAGCTAGTGTTTAGAAGAATCAATAGAAAACAGGGAAATGTTGAGGACATCAGGAAGATCTTTATCTTGAACAAATTTATTAACAAAAGTCAACACAGATTTTAGTTACTATTGATTATAAACTGCATTGCTGTCTTCAACAATCTCATAGCCTAGGGTCCCTAATGGATTTGTGGCTCAGAGATGGCTTTTTAAGGCTTAAGTGTTGTCTGCACTGAAGGCAGATTGCTGGGAAATCTATACGTAAGCAGGAGTATCATATATCCATCAGGGACAGACTGGGGGACTACCATCCAGCCCCCTTCTTCTTTTTCTTTTTTCCCCTTTTTCCTCCACACTGTGGGGTCCAGACTGTCTGTGCATTAACGCAATGTGACGGATGGTCTGTCATCTATCAAGCAGGCGGATAATTGCATTTGTCCTGCTGAGCCTGATACCACCTGCTGGTTTCCCATCAAACCCAGATCCATAAGCAATAAATGCACTAAAAGCCAAAGATAAACAATGAAAATGCAGCATATAAAGATATTTCATTGATCCTTCTTTTTTTGTGTGCAGCGAATGATATAATTAGCCATATAGGCCAGAAGCTCAGCTTACGAAGCTGCTCTTCTAAAAACCTCTCATTTGACATTTTAGGAAAAATGCTGATTCACTTTCTTGCAGAGAGTTTTATGAGTAACTTGATGCCACTCTCTCTGCGTCACAGCTAGAACTTTGTGTGGAGGATGTCAATTGGAATGTTTATTATCTTTCTGTGTCTCACTCTACTCTTTTTAAACAGTTTAATCGTGGGATATAATTTTCTGTGTTTTAATTTTATTTATATTGTCTGGGTTTTGATTATCAATGAATAAAGTAGGAGAACTGGAGTTTAAATGGGTTTTTTTCAACCTTCTGAATCCAAAAAGCCACAAGTTTCTGGGCGTTCTTTTGCTTCTGTCCCATTTTTACTCACTGCGGTCTGATTTTTCACTGCAATATAAAGTCCTGCATCTCTATGGAAACAGCAAAACTTTGGCTAGAAGCAGAGTGACCTCAAGCATGTCCTCTGTGCAGCATAAAAAACATATAATGACATAAATCATATAAAAAGAAAGTTGAATTTCTTTTTTCATACTTGTCACATATCTACTCTGTGTGAGCATGGCCTGCAGTTCAGCAGAAAAGCCCCTGAATATTTGTAACGTTTTGTTAACAACTGAGCCACTTTTTTATTTTTGTTGATTTTTATTTTTTTTAAATGAGACACGTAGAATAAAGAGCTTTTAATGAAAAATCTATTCGAGGCTCGTATTTTGTTAATTTGTCTGACAGAACTGCAAATCACACATGATTCGTTCAAGGACTGTTGGAAAGGTAAAGGTCTGATGATTCTTTCTGTTTTCACAGTTTATGGCTCTGATAAATGGTCTAATTCAGCAGATTTTTTTAAGTTACCATGCCTTTCAAACCTGCTGGGGGTTCAGAAGGGTTGATGGATAAATGAATTGAATCTTTGATCCTTTGACCCAAACGACTGCAGGCTGTAGATTCATATTGATCTGATTCACATGAGAGTGCTGTCAATCTTGGGGAAGAAATCAAACAAGCATATTCACCAAAATTTCAACCTTTTCCCATAAAGCTGTTCGCAACAAGCTGTGTTAAGCATTACCGTCACTACAAGTAGTGGCATTACTAGTTCAGCTTAATTTTTCAGTAGTGTGGTGGTAATGGCACCGTTTTCTAAATAAAATAGCTTTTAAGCACTTATTGATCAGGTAGTGTGCTACCATCCACATGACCCACATTTTCCCAAACATTTCTGAAGAAATAAGCACAGTGGAGCTTTAATGCATGATGCTGCCACCATACATATAACCTGCATTCCAGATAACATACTTTTTCTTTTTAATTTTAATGTAGAAATCCACTGCCCTTATAAAGTACATACTGTTGCATGCAGTATGCATACAACTGGGAGATACTATTTTTTTTTATAATACTGCGCCTTACATTTTGATCATCCTTGATCATCATCTTCTGATGTAGTATACTTATTTTTTGCCATGTTGGTGTAGCTGTAGTGTATGTTTCACTGAACAAGTGAAGCTACATTTATTGTTGTGTATCTAGGAGCCTAGCTTACTACACTTTTCACACTGGATACACGATAATTCGGTAAATTAAAAAATCAATGACTCTATGCTTACATCCTTGAGAAAAACATTTTGAATGCAATATAAGAGTGTAAAATTATTCCAATTTTACTGCTTAGGTAGTGTTGACTTTAAAAAAAAAAAAATCTTTCCTCGCCATCTTCTTTCCTCCTAACTTGCATTTTTCCCCCTCACCCCCACCTCCCACCCTTTGCTCCCCTGCTTGCCTTTCCCTCATCCTCCTTCCTTTGCAACGATGCCCCTCACCCTCTCTGTTTCTTCCCTTCCTTATTTTCATGGACAACCATTTGCCACTGGGGATTCTACACTGCTAATTACTCCTGAATCAACTGCGCATCTAGTTGCAAGGCAACAGCACACAGGAGGAAAGAAGAGAGTGGAGACTGGAGGAAGGGAAAGTGGTAAAAACAAGGTGGAATGAATGTCACTGTAGATAAATCATCACATTTCAACCTGCTGTATTCAGTTCAGTATTCTGAGATCTGATACAGGAATATTAATGCATTCAAATGAATCTGCGGATTTAGTTTGCTGCAGCGTTTGTTGGCCGGATCAGTCTATTATGTGCATCTAACCAAGTATGAAACCCCTGCTGGTCATTTCCAACATGGAGCAGAGCCAAGCAGAGGCTTTAACTGCTGCTGACCGTCAAGGCCATACTGCCCACTGACAGACCACATGTCCTGCCACACTGGATCTGTTCCATCTTCATGGAGCCGCTCCTTCACCTTGCAAACGATACGGCTATAAAAGCGCCATGCAACAAAATGCTGAGAGGGCGTATCCAGGGGTTGGTAATAGAACTGCGTGCTTAGTGTACTGCAAGGAGGTTATAGCTGACTGCTATGAGACAGTGGACTGCTGAGAAATGCAAGTATATTCATAAATGTACTATACATAAGTATACTTTTGAGGTAATTGCATGCTACATGAGTATTTCCATTTGCTGCTATACTTTTCTTTCAACAGCTGTAGATACTGGTGACTATCCTACAAAAACAAATAACAAAAATCAACATTTTGCAAAAAAAACAACTCTCTTTTATTAAAGCATCTGGAATGTATGTTTACTTACTTAATTTTGAAAAATAGAAGAGATCTAATAGGGATATTTATTGTAACAACACATTATTCATAATCTGCCTTCTACAGTTTTATTTAAAGGTTTAAAGATGCACTTATTTCTGAAACATTTTAAAATTAAATGTCATCCAAACTGCACTGTAAAATATTGAAGAAGCCTACATTATGAATGTTTTTACTTCTATTCTTTTAAATATTGTCCATAATTCAGCTTCTAATACTTGTGTACTGTCACATAAGTAAGATTTTGTATTCAGAACTTTCTTATAACAGAGTTTTTTTTTTACGTTGTTGTTTAATTTGTGAGTAAATGATATGAATATTTCTTTCTTTACTGGAAAACTGCATGTCTTGGTTTATGTGTAAGACACCATGGAAGCTGTTAGGAACATATTAAAACATTAATCAGTCTGCAAGTGTAAATCTGTCAGTATAAATGTATTTTATTTCCAGTTTACCTCTGACATCTGCAGAGAAACGAGCTGAATGTCTGGAGACAAACAGCTTCAGCTCCTGGTCCAGGTTGCAGTCGATAAGGTTGGTGTCCCATGAGCGGATCCCTGCAACACAAACATACAGACGCGTAAAAAAAATTGAACAGGAACATAAATATAACATAAGCAGAAGGAAAGACGCCAGCGTGGAAAAACATATGTCAGCTCCACTGTCTGGTGATGAAATGAATCAACACACACTGGATTGCACCGAGAACTTGGCACAGGTCTCGCAAATGTGAAAAGTCTCGCACCGTCGCCCACGCATCTATTCCGCTAATCCTCTGCTGCCAATACATTGGAAAAT
Organism: Chromis chromis; assembly: GCA_900302755.1. Classification (NCBI taxonomy): domain Eukaryota; kingdom Metazoa; phylum Chordata; class Actinopteri; family Pomacentridae; genus Chromis; species Chromis chromis. The sequence continues at coordinate 17,427 of OMNN01087537.1, forward strand.
CTTAGAGTCAACATGTGTAGACTTGTTACTGGTTTGGCACGAGAAAAGAAATCTATCATAGGAAATATCTATAGCCCTGTTTGTGTTTTGAAGCCCAGAAGCACTGATGGCCTCCACTGTGCTGCTGAGTCATGGTGGTATCATGCTACTAATAATTATGCAGAGTCAAGGCCTAATGACAGCATCTGTAAACATGGGGAAAAGTGATGTAAAAGGGACTTAAAACAATTAAGTGTAATTCTCTGATGTAAACTACACACAATGGAGTTAAATTTAAAAAAAAAAAAGTTTTACTTGCAATGTGTTGCAATACAAGATCTAAACTTAAAACAAAGACTGTGGCTCTACAAAGAAACTATGAATGAATTAAAATGAGCAAAAGTGGCGAAAATGATAAATGTAGTTTCACTTTATTCAATGAAGAAGCTTCCGAAGGAGCAAAAATAATGTTGTAATCCAAATAAGGTTTGAAGACACTGAAAAGAAGACCTCAAAAGAGTATAAACGTAACAACAAAGTGATTTAGATTTTTTTATACAATGTCAAGTATCAACTTTTAATCTGAAAATCCCACATTAGGGCCCACACAATAACCTTAAAACATTACTTTAAAAAGAAAACAAAATGGACTGTGACTCCAACAGGTTGAACTGCTCTCAATGTCAAACACAGAGTTGATTCTCAAAGGTAAACTTTTGAATTTAATCACTTTTATGTCCATATAGCTGCATATTTAACCTTTAACTAAATATAAAACCTAATTTGTGCTTTTTTTGGGGGGGTTGTGGTAAAGTACATAAAAATACAGAAGTCAATCTTTCCTCTGAGGGAGCTTTCTGTCTGCTTATATATAGGAGCCTATAAAAAAGCCTTGATTTTACACCCACACAGTTACTGCGCCATGTTCTCCTCTCCTCTCACACAAACAGGGCTCTCTGGTCAGGGACGCAGGCCACTACAGCAGCTGTAGCGTCTCTCAAACTCACTGCTCGGTATGAAGATCGGGCCTTGTGGCTTTCCGTAGGGACCGCAGTGCGGACCGAGCCACGCCCACAAGCCGGTGTGGGATGAGAGAGCTGGATGCGGGATGATGATGATGATGATGATGATGATGATGATGGAGAAATGCTCCCACAGGATGAACGGGGGATTAATTTATTACTCTTTGCGGATAAGTAAACATTTGATTCTCGAAACACAAGCTTGGTCGAGCTTCGTGCCACAATAAAAGCACAGCAGCTATAAAACCCTTGTTGAGTTCCTCTGGCTGTGGATTCCAAAACAAAAGCCTGACGCACCTTATTAAAAGCTCGCAAGCTTCTACGGGAGAAAAATCGCAGCTGCACTGGATCCATAGAAACGCGATACGCTGCATTGTTGACGCATCGCCCAAATGTGATGCTGAATCATTGCTGTGAGCTTTATTGGAGTAGGCCCACGTGTGTGGATGACAACAACCGGGCCTGCTGATATTAATGGAACCGGAAAATAATCAAAACTGAGCCAAACTGCTCTTAAACACAGTGGATTAGTGGTTAGGAAAGTACCTGTGGGTTAGAAGAGGTGGGGATGTGATTATTTGGCGATATCTCATGGTGATGTTACAGGGAGGGGCTGCTCAATAGCCCTATTATGAACAACATCACGTCTACTTCACATAGTTGCGCACTAAAAACGGTTTAGATACGGTTAATGAGCAATTAATATGCGTAATGCGCATAACCGCACCGTGCGTAAAACCCGGCGTCGCAAACAGGTGCAGCTTTGAAAGTCATCCAGGCTCCGCGACTTTAAAAGCCGCAACTTCCAAGCTGCACATCCCCGTTCAAGTCATTATAAAGACGTTAAGTTCAGCTCTCGGTGGCCTACACCCACCTCGCAAAAGCTCCATCTTACCTTTCTCTATGTCCGCAATGGCACACTTGAGGTGATCCTCCGTGATGATCTCCCCGATAACCACCAGCAGGTAAAATTTGCTGTCATTGAAGTGGTGCGAGGGGCTGGAGGACGCGGGAGAAGCCCCGGTGTTGCCTAAAGTCTCCATCTCCGCGGATTCTACCAGGGTGGCCATCCTCTCCTCTGTCTGCCTCTGTCTCTCTGTGTCTCTGCCTCCTGTACGCGACGAGGATCCCAGCAGCAGCAGCCTCCTCCCTTCTTTATTCGCTGCAGAGCGCCGGAGAGGTCTCCAGACATACAAGTGGAGCCCTGATAGGAGTGGCCCTAGCTTTTTATACCAGCAGACATTGTGTCATATTCGGTAACCGGGGAGAGAACAGAGCGCCGGCTCCTTTTTTCTTTTTTTTTCGCACACTCACTCCACAGCTGATGTCATCCGCAACGAATCAAACGCCTCCGGAAGCAACAGAGATTTGATGCTTTTTCTCTGAACATATTCATCAGTGTTTTACTCCTTATTACTTGTTACTCAAGTACAAATACTCCACTGACAAAGTAATAAACAACTTTGAGATTTTGTTGCCAAAAATGTGCCTAAAAGCTGTTTCAAAACCCTCATGGATTCATTTGGTCTTAACAAGACAGAAAAATCCTGTGAAAATAAAGCAAACATACTGTCATATTTAACATCTTTTTATTTATTTATTTATTTTACAGCATTTTACTGTATTGTTACTGTGTTGTACTGGGCTAAAAAGTAAAGCAACAGATTGCATCAGTCTTTTGAAATGATGACAACTTCTACTGATATTATGTTCAACCAACGAAGCATATTGAGTTCAGGAAATTCAAATACAAATACTGTTAATTGCCACTTACTTAATAATTGGTGGCATAAACACAAGTTTTTAAGTTGATTACTCATAAAAATTAAGTTGTTTCAATTAGTATTTCCACGTGTTTTAAATTATTTTTTGTGTGTTATGTAATTAATTATCATCTTTTTATCAATTACAAACACAAGTTGTTCAGTGTTCAGTAGATAAGGGAGTCTTAAATCATGACCTCATGAAGGTGAAGAAAAATGAAGTCATTAAGCCAATTTCATTGAGTTACCTCAGCTTGAATTTAGTCTTAAATCAACTAATGCAGAAATCTGAGTTTAAATCACACACAATATTAAGTTGATGCAGTTACTAACAATATTATATCAACCTAACTCCTCAAAATAAGGTTTATCTAAATCATTAAATTAGAAGTTTATATTGTAACCATTCATTTAATAAAGTGGTTGAAATAGGTCCTTTGAATGACTTTTAAGAGTGTACTATTGTCATTTATTTAAACAGTTATTTACAGTAAAATGTATTGTTGCATTTTACTGTAAAATGTTTGACAGATCAATCCTGTTGTTATTTACAGTATATTACATTGTTGTAATTGTAATTTACTTAAACGGTTAATCACTGTAGATTTGATAACAGTATAATATGAGGTT